>SJJU01010722.1:0-10784 GCA_012932125.1 Conopomorpha cramerella | reverse complement strand
AAAATCTATAAAGTTTTGTATCTTTGTTTTAATGCTATTATTATTACTAGTGGACGCCCCGCGATTTCATTCGCGTAGTTTAGTAGTACCTGCATCCCAAATTTCAAGCGTCTAACTTGACCGGTTTAGATTTTTCATACAAATATATTTTCCCGTTATTTCCCGTTCCCGTGGGATTTTTTGGAATTACTTTCTTAGTGCACCTACGGTACCTAAGCTACGTCCGTTCCAAATGTTGCACAAGATTCGCCGTTTGGGCTGTGCATTGATATGTCAGTCAGTCAGTCAGCTTTTCCTTTTATATAATTATTTAGATAAACTCGAATGTTTGTTTGTTACTCTTTCATGCGATAAATACTGAAAAGATTTTAAAAAATCTTCACAATAATATTATTATTATTATAGCTTATACACACATAGTAACAAAGTCGCCTCCCGCTGCGTTTTTTTAAAGATCTAAGCACAAAATATAGGGACAGACAGCGGGAGGCGACTTTGTTTTATATTATGTACATATGTATTAAAGAAGCACTGTACCTGAACTACAATTGATGGTAGATATTCTAGTATAATTGTACGTATGATTCGTTCGCACCGATATTAACATTGTTATCTGCAACTAGTGGACGCCCGCGATTTCATACGCGTAGTTAACTATTTCATACAAACAATAACACCCTGTATTTCAGCACACGCTGAATCAGAGTCCTTTTGCATTTGCCACGTCTTATCCGACAATTTTTTCATGTTAATTTTTGTGTTTGTTTCATGTAAATTTTCTTACTAGTACTGGTTGAAGTCTTTCCTTTTTTGCTTTAAAATTATTCTATTCAAGTCTGGAATATTAGGAACAGGGTGAAAGTAGGACTTTAGCCATCTAATGGGATCCAATTTCGTCGGTAGAAATACGACATTCCTGTGTCGCCAAAAACAGGTTAACTACCTACTTTAAAACACATAGTAGGTAACAATGAAGGTATAGGTCTACCGTGATCTCATAGCAAAAAGGGAAAAAAGACATCAACGCTAGCGAGGATGAAGAATTACGACAGATTTGACAACCATCTGACAGCTTAAAATAGTTTACTTTGTTGCCGTGAGATGTTGCTGATATCGCGCGAGGGTTTTACAATGAATTGCTAAATAAACTTCTGTCTTATCAATTTTCATTAAAATAGGTGTTTACTTACATATTTTCGCAATGATAAAGATGTAAATAAAAAAAATCTAAGTTTTCTGGTTTTTTCATGGAACAAAGGAACAACTTTGTAATTTACTGCTAGTAGTGATAGGCGAAAGCTGTGACACAGCTGTGCTGTGCTTTAAAACAAAAATATTCCCTGTCTATTCTAATGCCATCTAGTGGTATATTTTGTAACTACCGCTCGATAATTCCCTATTACTGGGGAAAATTGGAGTAAAACGTTTTGATATTTTTAACCACCAACAAAAACAATTCCTAGAAATGTCTATGAAAATCGCTATTTTTCTAACTTATTTTTGCCATCAAATCCTAGTAGACCTATAGTTATGAATTATTTTATTAGGTTGTTTGTTTTTCAACTTGTTTTTAACTCGTCTTTTTGTACTATGACTTGGTCATAATATTTTAGCGTGAGGCGTGTTAACCTTGGAATAAATTGTTCGTGGTTCTGTTGCTATGCATTTTCTATTCGCGCTTTAGACGTCGCTATTGGTTAGCGTGTTCTCGCCCAATGGCCCTATTCTTAACAAATTTTGCTGTAGGTACTTATAATTATTTCACCCTACAAAATGACTACAAAAATATTTTTGTGCCATTAGGCTGGAAGATTTAGGAGGCCATCGGGCGACCACAAGTTACCTTTGACTAACCCCTAATGAAATCAATACAAAGTATAAAACAAAGTCTGTCCCTACGTATGCTTATATCTTCAAAATTAGGTTTTCTTTAATAGATACAAAAATGAGTGGTTCTTGAGGAAGGTTTATAATAAATGCATATAATAGCGGAGAAACACTGTTTGTGGAAGGATATAAGGGGAGAGGGAGACCAAAGAAGGTATGGATGGACTGTGTGAAAAATGATATGTGCGTGAAAGGTGTAACTGCAGGGATGACGAATGATAGAGATGAATGGCGAAAAGAAACATGTTGCGCCGACCCCACCTAGTGTGGGATAAGGGCAGGAAAATGATGATGATATGAACAAGCGTTTGACCACCATCCTGCTTGATGTTAAGCAAATAATGTTAATAATGCGTTTTTGCAAAACAACGTTTGGCAGGTCAGCTAAATATTAAAAAAAAAATATTGTCCAAAAGAAACAGACAATTTTATATTTCCTACACATTTTGCGATCTATAATGTAAAACGACATTTAAAGGGCATGGCTATACGTAGACACATCAATGATTCAAAAGAAAATTGTATTCTGTCAAATTAATTATTTAGCGGTGAACTTTACCCCGTGTCACAAGTAGCTTAGTTAATAGTAAACTGTTGATGGATTACCTACGACTGGAAAGGTGAAGGTCTTCGTGGAACGAAAATCTAGGTAGGAACTGAAATAGTAAAATGTTGTTGCTTAGTTACATTGAATTGAATAACGCGTAACTTTTTTAGAAATCTTCAGACAGTCAAATGTAGAAAACAACGGAATTGGTATTTTAATAGCTATGGACTCAAATTGTTTTATTAGCATTACATGATCCGCCCAAATACGGGTACAAATGCGGAAAATGCAATGCTATGTAAGGAATGACATTCTGAGTAAGAATAAAAAATGCGTGGTTTGCCTCTATACGAGGCATCCTCGTGGGTCCCATTGTCTATTACCCATCTAGACTTGGATTTTAATTTGTTACACTTTAATCCCTTAATTTTTATGAAATACGGCGATGGGCTGAACCCCTGTCACGTTGGGGTAAATACATTTGGTGAACCGTGGGAATTCGCCTAACAAGTGCCTCTGCGTACGCTTTGGGATTAAAGGCGTGAAGTGTATTTTTAAATCTATGAAACAAAGTCAAAGGAAAAACAAAACTTGCGAACTTGCGAAAATTTCGACGTTTCGACTATTTTAATATAAAAAAATAAATTTATTTACGACTCCAAAAGAGCTGAAATACTCTGTTATACCCCTGATATTTTCTGGTACTCGAATATATTTTCAGTGCACAAAAATTAAACCTATAAGGTTAAGGTGGCTGTAGGTTTAAAGCCGGCTATGGCTTTAAAGCCGCATAAACCTTACAGGTTTAATATTAAGATGTCTGACTTATAATATAAATAAGATTTAACAAAATGAAACCTCTAATTCAATCGTATCCAAATTTAAACATTATTTTCCTCTTTCCAGGCGTGCCCCTCCTCTGCGAGGGCCCGGCTAGTTCGCTTAGAGACGACTAAACGCTTGTCATGCCGCTAACTTAACTCACTGCACACTAAAGCACAACCACAATGTCTACAATAAGCCGGTCCAGGACCAGCCTGTCGCCTGCCACTTCAGAGAGATCCACTCTGCCTATGGGAGCCTCCGCGGACTCCCCAACAGCAGAGTACAAATCACTAGAAACCACTAGAGAGCAACTTTTAGCGCATTTCTACGAGAGATTCAAATTCTACACATCACTTTGCCTTGGAACGTCCGCCATTTTGGCGGTATTTGCGTTCCTCTTCCTAATACCGTTTGTGGTTGAGCCAGCGATACAAACAATACTAGCGGAGTTCGTGCCAGAAGCCGGGATATGTTCTGTCTCAGAACACGTGCACGCAGAGACATTAACGAATTGCACCTGGGCCTCGTGCAGGGAGGGCTGCACAACGGCTCACACCAAGTGCCATAAAATACGTGTTAATCTAGCTAGGACACCATTCACCGAAAACGCTAAAGTTCCCAAAGAATGGGACGAGACTGACCTGAAATTCCTTATAAACCCCGAAGGTTGTGGTTACCCGCCTAAAGTGAACTGCTCAGTATTTGCACATGACTATGCAGGACCGAGAGCACCAAAACTTTTTCCATGTTACTATAGTATGACTAGACCAGATTTGGTCGTTGCCAGATATTCTTGGGAGTCGACTGTGCGAGGTTTGATCCTGGCATTGGTTTTGCCAACGACAGTATTCGTGTTCAGCCTCAGCGTGTTGGCGTACTGGCATTGCAGATGCTGTGAGAGGGCCTGCAATAGAAGGGTTCACGCCGAATCCTATTCCAGCAAAGAAGAGTAAGTTTCATCATTAATTATGCATGTGATAGATTAGTTTTGTAATGGTATTTTTAGCATCTTGAATAGTTTGAAATGGACTTTCAGGTCCGCGCGCGAATTCAACTACGGTGTGGCAACAACGTAGCGTAGTGACAAGATAAAAGATTGTGCAAGTATGTTTGAGGATTATTGCACTACGTTGAGTGTAATCGTAATCTACTAGAAAGTAATTCTGTTGTCTCTTGTACAAAGTCTTTTTCACCTTGTACGAGTAGATTCATTAGTTGTTCTATCCTAATTGCCACTTTCATTGCACACTATTTTTAGATTCAGTGCAAATTTCATACCTGCACGGTCTTTGACTACTGTCTTCTTTGTTCTGTATCTTATATTATCTTCATTGCTCTGTTTGATGATTTAATCTATAAACAACAAAAATTCGTAGGCGAAGTTATGTAATAACACGTAAATAGACAAATATACGCTGTTATCATCTTTAGGAACGGAAAACTTTAAACGACAGTTCCTTGTATTGTTCGCTTTTACTTTCTGTGAGATGTTTGATGGGGATCGTTTTCTGTCCAACTTCCTCTTGTTCAAGAATAGAGTTTAATTTATTTTTTCCGTCAAATTCCAGTAGCAAATTGCTGTGCGAGCTGGACGAGGACCCGAGTGACGACGTGTTCTGACGCCAGCCAACCGCCGCTCGTCGTAGGAATGTCGCCAGGTTCTCCAAGAGAGGGTACGTGAAACTCTGAGACCTGGTCTGCAGACCCAAACCCCAAGCACGATGTGAAGAATGGTTATGACTTCATTAGCGAGAATAGGGTGACGAACGGCGGTAAGAAATGCATTGAAACCGTCACGAGAATTGAAGATTGTGGAAAAGGAATGGTCTGAAATGAAATGGTCTAAGGTAGTGAACTGCGGTTGGAAAATCTTGAAGATGTAAAACTGTAAGACGTACTAATAGGTAAAGGCAAAGAGATTAATAATGGCACAGGCTCTATGGGTACCACCAAGACAGATTTGGAACATAAATATGAAGCATATAAAAGCCCGCACAGTAAGCTCATCGTGTTCGTGGTATTAGAACAGACAAATGGGTCATTTGCAGAATATCTACCTACTTTCCCCAAAAACTATCATAATATTATTATTCATTCAATAAAATTTTCTCAGCTTTGCCTATTACATTATGTAACGTACTGAGCAGTTCAACATGAGCTTTTTTCGGGGACTGAACAATAAATTGTGTTTGAAATATTCACCTCTTTAGTCTTATGCGTATTACAGTGATTATTATGATAAAATATTTAACAGTGAATTCGATAGCGCCAGTATTGTCCTCTTATATTATAAGGTCTTAATTAATCGAGAAATTTTTATTAAATTTTAGCTTTGTCATAAGAATATTTGAAAGTTAAAACTGTATTGGTTCTTGCAGTGTTTTAGAAAAGTCCTGATAATGTGTGTGAAATAATACTTCGTAGAATAGTGACTAAGGTAGGAGAATCGATATCTGTCCATCAACACCTGTCTCGTCCAGGTCAACGAACAGACTTCTATCGATTACTTTGACAACCTGCAATGCAGAACTCGACTGTGCTACATTCGATTATGTTACTTATGTTGTTAATTATAACGTTTAAAACAATTATTGCAAATGCCGTATAGGTCGAGCGTGGAAAATTATTCGTAGTATTTTAGTTCCAAATTCAAATAGTGTTCTATTCATTAAAATTTTCTTAATTTTTCAATTTGGAACACACGAATTATTTCTAGCCAGAGTATTTTAGAACTACGTGATTTATGTTACACTTTGTTTGCCCAGTTCAAAGCAGGATATTGTATTCATTTCTCTTGTCTCCTGAAACTTTTATGAAAAAACATTATTGTGTGGTAAAAGCTGCATGGCTATAGCTTGTAAATATATTTTAATGTGATGTATGAGTCTCTTAGCAAATTTTGAGCTATGCCGGAAAATAATAATTCAAATTCATAAATATATGAATTATTTGTATTTAAAATAAATTCGTGCCTATTGTTACCAAGCTTTTTTAAAATACTTTAATTGTATAGTTGTTTAAGAACCATCAGTTTTTGGAGAGCGAAATGATTAATGTACTTGCGTTATCATTATTTTGTACTTTAAACATAACGCTTAAAGCGTGAATTACACTTAAGTAGAATTGGTTATAATAATTGTTAATTAAATTAATATCGGAATTCAAAACGGGTGTTTCTTAGTTTGTTATTTCATGACAAATATATAAGGTGTTATTAAAGTTATTGTATATATTAATTATATGTATAGTTTGACTAGTAAGCAGACACGCTGAGTTTGTATTCCAAATTTAAAATAGATTTTTTTAAATCCACATATGGAACTTTCTATCCTTCATGGCTCAGCTTGCTAGGTCAAACTCTAGATAGCACATTACGTCATTGATTTTCACAGAAAAGCTTTACTTAATTATACTGTCCGATAAGACGGTTACGCCGCCATTTTCTATTATAAAAAAAACATGAAGCCTTTAAAAATATCTAGATATCCATTCATCATGAGGTAATATAACAATTACACTTGAGTAGCAGTCATTTTTCTTATGAAAACTGTAATAATCAAGTAGATATTGAAAGATTTCATGATTTTTATATGAAATTATCGGAATAACCCACTTGTATAATTTTTCTACACTCGTGATACAGAATTGTCTTTTCATTTTTGAAAATAGAACATTTACTTAAATCACGTCTTGTCAGGGTTTCTGTGGCTTAGTGGTAAGGTTCTTGTAGCTTCAACTGAGAGGTGTTATAGTAATATTTTTCACGCTGCGGGACAGGGACAGCGCTATATGAATGGTATGACACTGTCACTCTCTCACACAGCGTAAACTATAATACTACAAAATCTCATGGTGTGAGTCCTGCAATGGGTTTTTTTTTAATCACTATGAACAAGCGTTTGACCACCGTCCTGCCTGATGTTAAGCAGCGATGTGGTCTACGATGGAGCACACTTGTACAGTAGGTACCTATTCACCCGCGACTTGAAGACCTTCAAACTATACTGCTTACTGTTCAGGGTTACTGTTCAGAGTCTACGCAACGAACATATGGTGAACGACAATATCTTAGTGAAACCAATGTTGGAGACTATCGGGTTTCCAAACGTCGCGGCGGATTTGACATTTCACGTCATACGCTCACGACCGGCACTTTACGTCTATCCTTTGACGACACCACACCTACGATCGGGCATCGCGATAATTGTCGCGAATCTTATATTTAAAAAATAAAATAAAAAATAAATACACTTCTCGCCTTTAATCCCAAAGAGGGGTAGGCAGAGGCACTTGCTAAAGCAAGTACCCACGGTTCACCAAGCGTATTTAACCCAACGTGACAGGGGGTGAGCCCATCGCCGTTATAGGGTTCACACACCTTGTGGTGTGCGGGTTTCATCACGATGTTGTCCTTCACCGTACGAGCGTTGCGTTGCGTACATAGGCTCTGAAAAAGAGTCCCATTGGTACACGTCCAGTAGCCGGACTCGAACCCGCGACCTCCCGGTTACAAGTCAAGGATCCGACCAACTGGACCACAGACGCGCTACCTTACATTTACTATTCATTAATTTGGTGAACACGACCAGTTAAAATACAGTCCACGCATTTTATTTTATTGACCGATCACTGAGCTAACAACCAGCATACCACAATACGTGTGAACTCTATAACGGAGATGCGCTCAACCTTTGTTGGGCGTGAATTGTTTTTCTTTTTTACTTCTTGTCATGACTGTGTTACGACTGTCCTGTTGAATTATATTCATAGTAAATAATGAAAATGATATCGTAGGTATAACATTTCAACGGTCAGGTGGTATACAAAACCACTATCCATCGTGATATCACATACTCTGTAATAAAACCAAAGAATTCAGTTCAGTTCTTTGGTTTCACACAAACGAAAAACTGACCTTTAAAGTGTTAAAATTATTGTAATGTAAATATTTATATGAATGTACTGAAAATTGCACAATACACTTACAAAATTGTGTTCGCTAGTGTACTAAAATAAAAATTTAGATATAAAAAAAATAATTGTACATTACTACTGCTATGCTAGGCATGCGTTTTAATCATAATATCTAGCGTACTTAGATGTTCGATTAACACTTTTTTTATAGCAAAAAGCTAGTTTTAGCGACCATTATCATGTAGGTTAGTCAACTAATATAATGTGTTTTTTTTTTTGGATTCACAAACAATTTTATTCAATACAACTGAATAAAACTAGAAAAACTATAAAATAAATAACAATTTGAGTACCTATATGTATTGTCAACACCATGAACAGCTAATTACAAATTATGCAAGTATGAATTTGACAATTGTTTGCTTGTGACAACTCTAAAACTGACCCAGGATAATGTTAAAACACTGGCAAATGAAATATAATACGTATGTGAAAGAAAATGAAAGGAAATATATCTCTTTCTCACACGCACGATTTGAATGAGACACGCGATTTATCCAGTTGGAAAGGCATTGTAGAGTACCAGAATATTTGTATTATTTCCCATTTTTCTGAATAATTTTGGATATTGGAATACTAAATAATTTTTATTATTCACAAACAAATTAAATATTAAGATAAACATTGAAACAGAATGCTATCCGCCACAGGCTTCGTCAATATACTTAAAATACGTGGTTACAAATAAATAACCGCACAAGCTTCGTCAATACGAGATAACAGATAAAATATACATGTAGGTAGGTAGGCTAACATTGAAAATCTTCAAGTAATCCCTACCCGAATATATTGGAATACTCAACTGCAATTTACTCATATAACATACAATGGGGAAATTTCAGGGAGCTTGTGTCTCTCAGTTAACAAAGATGGCGCTAGCTGTATTAAGGATGATTAATGTCAACGAAATGACTGACGTTAAGTCAGTATTAAAGGTGGCAAATATTTTTTGCCACCTTTGTTATTACATGCTACAAAAGTTTCTGAAGTTTGAATAGCTTACGCAAATAATAACAATCGTAATCAAACATAACTGACATCTGTCACCTACCTAAGATATAATAAATTGAATAAGACATTATTGAAGTTTGAAATTTCTACAATTTCATGAAAGGTCGATATATAAAAAGAAATTAATTACTTTTTTTGCTGCGATTATGGTCTTACTTCTTCCTCTTAAAGTGTTTCGAGTATGCATTCTTTTTTTTTCATGAAGACAAATCGTGTGTGTTCATAAAAACATTACTTATCCATCATTGTTTTGTTCGTTATTTTGCGAATTACTTAATATTACTACCCCTAGTATTTATTATTAAACGGTACTATTTATAATTTTCTGTTAAATTATCCGCTGATATTTCACGTGCATCGCTAGACATCAATTCTTTATTTTTTTCATTCATTTCATTAGACTAATCAAAACCAGAACTGTAAAGAAAATTAATTTCTCAAGAAAGATGAATCTGAATCTCATAGATTTAATGAAATTATCGCATTTTTCATTTTTATGGATATTGTTATGACGTAAATTGTAATATTTTCGTAGATGTTAAACACAAGAAAAAGCTTTAGATCATCAAAAAACATAAAACATTTGTATAATTCCTGTACATAGTTATTAGGATTTGCTTTCACTAAAATATACAGGGTGTCCCAAAAGTGCTGGTGTTGAGATATAGCCAATTTTACTATGGGCATGTTAGGCATGTTCGATTCGTATAAGTCCCATCTACCTATGGTGTCAGTGTAACGTGCCTATTTTGGGACACCCTGTAGTTATAAGTATTTCAATGAAAATTATGAATTACTGTTGTAAAATTCAAAGGGTCGCTTTAGCTGATAATATTATCAACAAATTGTACTTACTTATTATGGGCAAAATAAATGCTTATTTTTATAAAGGTTTTTTATTCGATCAATACAGAGTGTAAAAACATCCCGAGCAATGGTCGTAAGTAGGTTTGGAAACGTTGTTGGGCTCGTTAATATCAACAACTTTTACTATGGCGACAATACGGGGAAATACACAAAAAAAACATACAAAATCATTGATGAAAAAAAAATTTAATTTCCCTACATTCTCACCATAGTAAAAGTTGTACATATTTACAAGCCCAACAACGTTTCTAATATCATTGCTCGGAGTCCTTTTACACGAAAATATATATATTTTATTAATTAAGATAGACAAATTATACCGGTTTCAGAGGACGAGAGAGGGAATTTCTGTGCGTCAGGATGGCTGGACCATGTTGCATTTTTCAGTGTTTCCTTACACGAAAAGTTAGTACCAGGCAAGTCACTAGTTGCTACCTATCGTAGAATAGTTGGTAAAAAGCGAATAAATAGCATTCACTAGTGTCCCGCCATTCTGACGTAAGTACCAATGATTTGACGATAGGTACTAACTACTCCTATGTAGGAACTATCGGTTTATGTAAAGAAACCTCGTAAATGCTTTGTAGTTAACTGAATATTTCAATAGAGCGTCTGTGGTGCAGTTGGTCGGATACTTGACTTGTAATCGGGAGGTCCCGGGTTCGGGTTCGAG
>SJJU01010721.1:0-21350 GCA_012932125.1 Conopomorpha cramerella | reverse complement strand
CCTTTAAAAAATCCAAAGCGGGTAGGCAGAGGCACTTGCTTATAAGCAAATGCCCACGGTTCACCAAGCGTATTTAACCCAACGTGACAGGGGGTGAGCCCATCGCCGTTATAGGGTTCACACACCTTGTGTGTGTGCGGGTTTCATCACGATGTTGTCCTTCACCGTACGAGCGTTGCGTTGCGTACATAGGCTCTGAAAAAGAGTCCCATTGGTACACGTCCAGTAGCCGGACTCGAACCCGCGGCCTCACGGTTACAAGTCAAGTGTCCGACCAACTGGACCACAGACGCTGTCATACATGTATATAATAGCAAATAAACACTGTTAATAGCAAAACAACGTTTGCCGGGTCAACAAGTTATATTATTCATCCTATCCCATCACGATCCAAGCACCGGCGCTCTAGTGTATTTTTTCTAATGTTTGTAGGTCCCTATGTTTAATTTCCCGCAGCTTATAATCTGTAGGTCCTTGATCTGTACATTGTTTATTTAATTAAAATAAACGATAAAACTAAGGAGTGTGCAAGTGTTTCTTTTAACGAATCTAATAATATCAGTTATGGACATTAGTCATAACATTGTTACAGTAACATTGACATAAAATCATAATAAACATAAAGTATTTTTCAGAACAAAACATTTAATTAAATATATAATATACCTATTAACAATTTCAATAGTTTTTATTTCACTTAATAAAAGTGTTGTAACCTTCAGACCCTGCAGACAAAATGTGTTAGGAGTTTCACGGGACTTAAAATAACATTTCATAAACAAATAAATCTAATATAATATAACATATAGCAGTAAAACAAAAAAAAAGTTGAACCCAAAAATTTTAGGGATGACAATGATCATATTTTTCACATACAACTTTTTCATCGAACGTGAAGACAACAGCTCGGCAGTGTTTCGATCGTTTCTTCCAACAAATCCATCGTTTCTTATTGCAAATCTCGTAATCGTAATAGAAACGATTATGGCCAATAATTAACATCGTCTTACCCGAACGGGACTTGCTGAAGGTCACGATTGGCAAATCTAAAAAAGATAAAAGTTGTTTTGGTTTAAATTTAGCAGTTAGTACATACTGAAAAATTAACATTTTTGGTTAATGATCGTGGTGCAACATGGTTACTAAACGGAAATAGGTTTTTTTTTTGTTGTAATTTGGGTTGTTTTAATTACCCTTTATTCACACTTCATGCCTTATAATCCCAAAGCAGGGGCACTTGCTAGGCAAATGCCCACAGTTAACCATGCGTATGTAACCCAAAGTGGCAGGAGGTGAGCCCATCGCCCTTATAGGGTTCATACAACATGTGGTGTGCGGGTTTCATCTCGATGTTGTGCTTCACCGTACGAGCGTTGCGTTGTGTACATAGTAGAAACCGAACTAGAACCCGCAACCTCCCGGTTACGAGTCAAGTAACCAACCAACTGAACCACAGACGCTCTTGTTTTTACATAACTCTACCCAAGAAGTTACCCTTTATCGACCCTTTATCCCTTTTACAGATAATAGATAAAATGAGTAGTTACTTAGATTTCATATATCTCTAACATAAATAATGTCTTAATTTTAATACAAAGTTAAGTACAGCCCTACTCTGTTGTAGTCTGCGTAAGTGCCGAAAACTTAGAATAATATACATTTTCAGGTATTACTATTTTGTCACTATTTATACCCTAGTATTATTAGACGTTTGAAATCGTATTTAAAAAAAGGTCTCCCCTAACATTTTTTTTACTTCAAATAAAACACGATACTTTATACATATTTTTATTGTATCGAACATTACACACGTCACCCAAGTAGGTATCTACATATTTCAACGCTTAGCTGATTTAACCTCTTTTGCCTCGTCCACATTCAACCAACTTTATAATAGAGGCGCGTCGGTTATTATTATAATTAATTAATTATATTATAATTATATTGAAAGAAGATGTAGTGACCAAGGTTGAAAAGGGCATGCTTCGGCGGTTTGGGTAAATGGAGAGAATGGATGAAATTCGATTGACGAAAGAGATTTATTTATATGGGTGATGTAATGTAGAGCCGAGTGAGTAGAGGGTTCCCCAGAAGGACATTCATCGACCAGATTGGTCATGTCCTGGCGGTAAAAAAGTACTCGAAACCGGAGATTGGCAATCAAAAGATGCATGAATGTAGATGAAGCGAGAGGGGTATGTCAGGACCGTGACAAATGGAGATCTGCATGTCTGTCTCTGTCTACCCCTCTAGGAAACAGGCGTGACGTGTATTATATATTAGTGTACTACTGTATACTCCCCGTTAGGTAAAAACGTCACCGACACATATCAAAAGTGTATAGGGCTCAAGAAAATTCTTAGCTCTAAAAAAAATCTAATTTATTTAAATCAAATCTAATCTTCTGGATTCGTCTCCTACCTAATTCCCCATGCCTGTATCAATGACTCATCACCACATTTTGAATAAATTATGAATGAATTCAGTTTTTGTAAAATATATTCTTGATTGCAATCTTCTAAAATCTTGATCCATAGACACTTTTGATGTGTGTATTTGGTCGGAGAAATTTTGGTCTAACCATCTTTAGCGTCATATTAAATACCCACATCCGAACATTCATTCATGATTATGACAATTTTTCACGCATAATATCTCATCTTCAAGAGTAAAAACAATTACGGTGCAATGTTTAGTTCTTTGCTTGACGCAGACCCATCGGGAACGATGACCATTCTTTCCTGTGAAATTAAACCTGTGGTTGTCATACAATAGCACGGGTCTGCCGTAACGGGACACCGTAAATCCAACTGCAGCTGAAGGAAAAATACATAAAGTAGTAAGTACTTAAAAAATGTTGCATGCTAAACATCAGCGTTGAAGGTGCAAATCTCAGCAAAATGCTATACCAAATTGACAGCGATTTTCTTTTAGCCAAAAATTAAAACAAGCTTACCAATAAACGCGATGTTACTTACGCCGAGGTTATTGGAGGTCTGCTGAAACTAGTTATTTGCTGAAGGTGAGCTTGGCATAATGTTGGACAAGATAAACCGCGTTTATTGGTAAAGCCGACTTAGTTTTGTATGCCGTGTTTTATTACTGTCAGTGGATTTCCTTGTTTTGGAGCGGATATACTCTCTGCCTCTCTCATTACTACGTGAAACGTACTTTTTACTTTTAAAGTACGTTTCTCATAAACATATCACAGTCATGATAAAAAAAAATATTTACATTTTGTTCATGGATTTCTAATACCATATTTTTATTAAAATTTTATATAAAAGATATAAAAAATCCAGGATATCTCTTTATTTGTTTGTTTTAAAGTCTTTATTGCACAATTTTACAAATGCGGACTTAATTTTATTGCATTTACTATCAGTCAACCCAATTTGTGGTGAAAAAACTAAGAGAAGTAAAAGAGTAGAAAATGAGAAGAGAGTAGAAAAAGTTGTGACAATAACAATGATTATTTATAAGTATACATATTTATTTTGTCTCGGATATTATACTAAGTAACAAAAGTGAATTTAATCACCCGCGTATCTATCGGTACGACTATCTGTTTGTTTTTATTGTAAAAAATGGGAAACATACAGATTTATATGAAAAAATAAAATTGTTAAAAACATGAGCCGGTGAAGTTTCCACTTGTAAGATTAAACTCTTGCACAAACATTCACTTCTTTATTTATTCAAATTTATTAATTAATTAATTTCTATCTAGAATTTTGTGAACGATTATCCATGAAAGGTCCTTCATTCGTGGGTGTGTGAATATTTGACGCACAATACATGATCTTGTGCTGTGAAAACCATGACTTTGCAGTCTCTAGTGCGTTGTTTGACGCACGCCCAACGCTTCTTCAAGCCCGATTCGCCCTTCAAGTTATAGCGGTGACCGTAAAGTAAGAGCACTGGCTTTCCAAAACGTGACACAGCATAACTCAATTCTCCATTGTCTGAATAATCTGAAAAATAGCAAGTCTTTGAGTAAGAACTAAGAGTAAAGAAAAATACTGTATTTTAAGTTAAAATACTGTATTTGATTAATTTGAAATGTTGTTTTTTGTTATTATTTACTGTGTTTTTTTTTTCTTCTGCAAAAATGTTTATGTAATTATTTTTATTTCCTTTCTTTGTGTTATTGTACTGTATTTCTGTTTGATTGTATTTCTTTTTTGTTGTTATTGTTCTTTTTGTATTAATGTATAATAAATAAATTTATTTAGTATTTATACTTTAAAGTTAAAATCGTAAAAAAAATAGGAGGAGCATAAGTGCTTATTTTATTGGAATAGTCATTATTAAATGTATGTATACTTTTCAACTACTATAAACCAAACAGAAACTGTTCAACAGTATTTTTTTAGTTTTATAATTCATTGTTCAACTCCTCCGGTACAAAGATGTGCAAAAGCGACACATTAAGTGACGCAATATACACACATCAAAAGTGTCTAGGGATCAAAACATTTTTAGCTCTAAAAAATCTAATTTATTTAAATCAAATCTAATCTTCTGGATTGGTCTCTTACCTAATTCCCCATGCCTGTATCAATGACTTGTCACCACACTTTGTATAAATTATGAATGAATTCAGTTTTTGTAAAATATATTCTTGACTGCAATCTTCTAAAATGTACTTGATCCTTAGACACTTTTGATGTGTGTAGATTTCGCGATGGAAGCGTTTGGCAGCACAGAGGCTATAAGCACGCAAGATCACGATATCAATAAGGTATTTTGGAACTGAGAATCTTAAAGTAATAGAGAGTAATGCATTAATTTCGACCAAATTTGATTACCATTCTTTCTAGTGAGTTAATCTTAAAAGATAGACATGTACTGCCGTGGACATTTTTTTAGATCATTTCAAGAGGAATAATTCTTTTATACATAATTATATTTTTGGTATCTTGAACCGTTTTCGCAGCGCACGCAACGGAAGTCCTCAAGGATGAATAATTTTCCCCGTTTTTTTTTTCACATTTTCCATTATTTCTTCGCTCCTAATAGTTGCAGTATGATGTCATATAGCCTAAAGCCTTCCTCGATAAATAGTCTATTCAACACAAAATATTTTTTCAATTCGAACCAGTAGTTCCTGAGATTAGCGCGTTCAAACAAACAAACTCTTCAGCTTTATAATATTAGTATATATTTGACCCTGTATAAGTAATCTTCAAGTGCCATATACGCTGTTAGGAGCGGAAATGTTCGCATTGGTGGAAATCAACTGGAAGGAACACCATCTTCAGTCGTGGTTATGTTCATGTTTCGTTCGGACCACTTCATTGTCGACAGTGACTACCCAAACGGGGCAGTCTTTATGCCTGTGTTTCACGCAAACCCAGCGTTTCTTTACATCATTACTCCCTGCGCGCAGATTGAACCGGTGACCGTCTACCAGCAAGACAGGTTTACCCCAACGCGACACGGAATACGAAGCATAGCCTGGGAAATATTTCAATATTTACAATATGTGTGTGTTTTCTAAGAACTTAAAATATTTGCACATAAAACCCTACTGTCCCAAAAAATAAAAAGTCTAACGAATTTACCAATGCATCTTTTATTAATGACATTAATGATTTCATCTAGTAGTGGGAAATATTATTTCTTCTCCCAAGTCCAAATATATTAATTGAACGAAGCAGATTGAACCAGCCTTTGCGGAAACATATAAAAAATAAAAACCGACGTGTATCGGTAAGCTAGAACCTGAAAACTTGTATAAGCATCCTGGTAAGGACCAGTATAGAACGGTACCGACACACACCAATCTCGGAGCTTAGCATCCTATGGTCTCATAGTTTTCGCAAGTCAACATACAAGAAAAAGTAACGAAACTGCCGAAAAGTCTTATAAAATGTGTGTGGGGATAAAATGTGAAAATATAAATGTGGGACCACGCTTGGGGTAAAAAAAAATCGGACTGTTATGTAAAAAGATACATAGAAAAAAAATAATAGCGTCGACTTAAGAACCTTCTCCGAATTTCATCGGTTAATAATGACGGTTTTCCGCTTAAGTCATAAACTTGGTTAATATTACGATAGAAGTAGCGTAAGTGCTCTGGAGATTCCCTGTAGATAATATCGCCTAATGTTCAAACACTCCTTGTGCTCAAAGCAATACCAGCAAGATCCTTTACCCGTTCAGACCAAATACAAAATACGTGCAAACAATATGAAAAACATGCAGGAGTTAAAGAGTAAGAGAAAATATTTTCTGCACATCCCGAGGCAGAAAATTTTCTATTTTGCATGAAAACTAAAACAAAATATTTTTCGCTTCCCCGCAATGCGGCTTTAGTAAAAGTTGTTCATGTTGAAGAAAACAACAACGTTTCTAAGATCATTTCTCGGGGTCCTCTTACACGCATTATATGGATCCCAACAGTGACATTTTGATCTAGAAACATTACATGTTTAATCTGAGTTCACTAGTGATTGTGTTCATTATTGATGCACAACACTTGGTCATTGTATGTGAAGACTGACGCTTTGCAAGCCGTGGTGCGTTGTTTGACACACACCCAGCGCTTTTTATAACTTGAATCTCCATTGAAGTTGTAACGGTATCCGTTAAGTAAGAGCACTGGTTTTCCAAAGCGTGAAACAGCATATTTAACTTCACCGTTACCTGAAAAGTACAAAATTACGTTTAAAAGTGTTTCACTTCTGGTAATTATTACGGGTGATTTCAGATCTTTATTTTATGGTACAATTTCAATTACTTTGAAATGTGACGTCAATTATCCATATCTAATTCATATTATTACATTTGTGTGTTTTTTGGCAAAAATAAATGAATGTCTATGTCTATGTCTATGAAGCGTCACCAGTTACCGAAACAAATTCTAACCTTTATCACAAATCTGACAAATTTCGTTCTGTCTTAAATTGCATTGCAATGTTCGTACAGCATTGAAAATAAAAATCTAGATGGAAAAAAATAATTGTCAATATAAAAACTCCTTACCAATAAATGCGGTGTTAGTTTAACCTCAATTATTGATGTGTATTGAAACTGGTTATTCCACTCACAATTCATATGAAGAAAAGGCAAATCACACCATTTCATAGAAATGAAGACATATAACCACTAAGGGTCATTATTCTTCACCCATAATATTTTTTGTGCATTTCTCCTCTCTCCTAATAGTGGTAGAACTAATAGGTAAAGTTTAGCTTGGATTCGGAATAGTTACTATGCCATAATTAGTAAAATCCTATCTGACAAATAATTTAAATTAAAAACACTTTTTTAAAAGCAACATTTTATTGAAGTGGCCAAAATCCGCCATGCTTCATTTAAACAGACGTCATTTTATTTTTCAAGTCATGCACAACAAGCTCACAACATTTGATATCCACATTGTAGGGTTTCTTTAAAAACAAATTGTCTACCATCTTGCAAATGCCGCCATGTTGGATTTAGAAGACTACACATCACCTGAACTGCGCGTGTATACAAAAGTTCAGCTCAATCAGTTGAGGATGCCTCAAAAGTGGGTTGCAGGATTTGACCCAACATAAACTACAACTACAACCATATTATAATGCTGCATGCTTCAGGGTAGGGTTTGCTGTGAAGAAGTGTTCTAACTTCCACGTATTACTCAGCACTCAGCACTAATACCTATGTGCTGTCTCTCCGGACCGGCAGGGCCTCTCTCAGGCTCTCTCCGGCAATCAGGCCAGAAAAAAAGGTGTGAATAAAACTCGTGTTAAAAGGATTATACCCAATTTATAAAATATAAACCTGACAAAGATAATACGATGCACAATCGGTTTCATAACAGGTTTTTTTATATAAAATCAGTATTTATTGATGAGCTTTTATACATAATGTGACAAATTTAGTCCCATTACACACTGCTCTAACATAACTATTCCGTATGTCATCATCAATTAACATAAAACAAATGTATAAAATACACAAAATAAAATATTCAGAACGTAGTTTAACAAATCCGCAGTAGTCAATAACTCTATAAGTTTACATTATTCTAGAATCTTCCGTTGTATGTTCCGCTGAAGAAAAATCTCAGCCATTCAACTGGAAGGTTTGAAGTATATAATTGGATTCTCTTGGCTGGCGTCCCGGTCGCCATGCAGCAGGACATCGGCCATTTTTACCCGGCGTCAATACAGGAGTATATCAGTGGTGTGCACACCATATAGACAAAAAGACACTGCCTACCTTAGCATTTTGGCTTCCCCACCTAATAATAGAGTTATTGCTAGATAATTTTTTGTTGTAGTCACGACATAGACATAAGGAAGGTCCTGTGTTTTGTGGGTGAGTCGACAAGACGTAAAGACAAGTTACCTATACATATGTATCAATCCGTGGGGATTACTGCCTATATTGTCGTAAACAATAGTGTGCACGCCAGTGAAGGATATTACCCATCCCAAAACGACTGTATTTTTTAATTAGTTTATTACCTCAGCGACTGAGTAACTGTTTGAAAGCTAGTTTCACGTGGTCCCATTTCAACTTGTTTCTGACAATGGCATCCATTAGAAAACCACATGATCACTAATAATCAAATTACTAATTATTCATGGTTATGTTCATTCTTAATGCCAACAATTTCATTGCAGACTGTCAGAATGGAGACCCGACACCGCCTGCTGCTCCACCTGGTGCACACCCATCTCCTCTTCGGACCAATAGAATTCTTCAACGTGAATCGATACTTGCCGATGACTAGGCACTGTTTGCCACTTTCTGATATCGTTATGGAAGCATCTAGAACCAAGAATTTTATCCATCAGTAAAAAAAATCCGCGTTACTTGAGTGGTGCGCCGCCAGTTTGCAGATATTTCCGATGTGATAAGAACTATTAAAAGACAGGTTAGAGATATTGACTAGTGTATTTTTTGCAACAACCTACTATACCGGTATAGTAGGTTGATATTTCTTAGATTTGTTTGTATACATTATTAACTAAAATAGATATGCACTTTATTTTAGTCTGCATTGGTAGTTTTGACCCAAAATGCACCAGCGAGTACTTAGGTAAGTAAACCATAAAAAGATTTGAATTATAGTCCTACAAGGATTTTTGGCGTATCTTTAAAAAAATTGTCACTCAATTTAAGCAAATGTTCTAATGTGAACGCTCCACAACATCACAATATTAGCTCCTAAACCAAACCAAGAAAGGTGAAGGTTTTATCTAATATATAATGTTTACATGTCACAATGTTAGTTACCGTACTCCTCCGAAGCGGCTTTACCGATTTTTACCAAATTTTATTTCAGTAGGTCTGAGAATCGGCTACTATCTATTTTGTATGCATCTACCAGTCGTATTTTTCCCAAAAACACTGGGTACAAAAACGACTCAATTTGTCAAAACAAATGTTTGCCGGGACAGCTAGTAATAATATAATATTTAATGTGGTTTCTAAATACAGTAGTGGTTACAAACCACATTTAATATAATTTAGTAATCACACGTCAAACAATCCCTATAGCACTCAAACGCTACGTCCTCAGTGAACGATTGCATACGATACGTTGCGGATACGATGCGATGCGCTTTTAATGCGATCCGATGCGAATCGTATTGAGTGTCCTGTGTGCAATAGTTATCTGCGTCCAATATCTTTAAGTATTTACCCATCCCCGGTGCATTAATAAACGATTTGAGTATGATTTATTACGTTTATCCCATAATAATCTCCTTTCTTTAACTGTGTTTATTAATAACATGCGAACTTTCGTCCGGAAATCGCAAGCTGGATTGACATTACCGCAACGCAACTACTCGTACGAATGTCAGTCGGAAAGACGTAGGACACTTGTATTGATAGCGAAGATTTGAAATTGACAGCGTGCGTTCGTGCGGACATCGTATCGGACCGCATCATATCAATTTGTTCACTGGGGATGTAGGGTAAGGCACTTTACAGACTATCTGCAAATCGTAACATGCTACTTCCGCCGTGGCCACCTGTCGACGATGGTGCGAAAAGTTACCGTTCACAACTTGCAGTTCGTCTGTTACGAGCCTAAGACCCATATTCTGAAAGAGCAAAATCAACGCTTACGTAATGCTTGAGGCGCAGTTGTCTCTTTTTGTCATTAGAGTCAGACAAAGCATAATACTTGTTACCAGAGCAGTGCTTGGTTCACATATCGATGGTCCCTATCATGGAAACGGAACATGTTCACTAGAGAAGATAGGAGTTAGTTTTGGATATTGAAACTAAACTACTTGTGGTACATACTTCAAATTTACAACAACTTATAATCTTTGGTATCTTTACGTAATAAGTTTATAGATCTTAATATCACCAATCTAACAGTGTGGAAAAGTACATATTCCTAAAATTGCACGTACGACATTTTTAATTGGCATAGACATACACTTCACGCCTGTCTCCCAGAGGGGTAGGCAGAGACTACAGATCTCCATTTGTCACGGTCCTGACATACCCCTTTCGCTTCATCTACATTCATACATCTTTTCATACATGACCTTCGGTTTCGAGTACTTTTCACGCCACCTTCGGCCAGGACATCACCAATCTGGTCTGTATATGTCCTTCTGGGGTGACCTCTACTCGCTCGGCCCATTTTTAATTGGGACCATCGATATTAGAATACGAGTACATATAATTTAAAAAGGATAGAAAATATGTGTACATTTTGGCACATCTGGATATCCAGGATTATTCGTGGTTATGTTCATTCTTGATAGCGACGATCTCGTCGCACACGGTCAAGATGGAGACACGGCATCGTCTGCTGCTGCACTTGGTGCACACCCACCTCCTCTTCACACCCATCGAGTTCTTTAAAGTGAAGCGGTAGTTGCCTAACACTAGACACTGTTTTCCATTTTCTGATATCGTTATGGAAGCTTCTAGAACAAAAGATATATTCATCAATATATTGTAATAAGTCATAAATTTTATTATATGTTATTTAACTAAATTGGCGTGGCGTGCAATTGGAGAGACTTGTCCACTGCCGGACAGTCACACACTGACAGACAGACTGTCCGGCAGTGGACAAGTATGGGCTGATGATGATGATGATGACGATTTAACTAAATTGTGTACTTTTCGCTGTCCACAATTTATCGTGTTTTTTATAGAAATGTCTGTGTGGCTCTCCGAGAGACAGTCGTGAAGTAAGTATCATTTCAATGCAGCCGTCAACCGAACGCCATGGTCGATGGACTCCGAGCTGAAGGCGGCGGGAATTGGCTGGACGGCAGCACTGGTCAGAGGAACATGGAAGGATATCTGCAGGGCCCTATGCACCCCTAATCTAGGATCTAAGTAAGTAGTCAGAATACTTATAAATGTATGTATTTTAATACTTATATATTCATGCCGTGTGGTGTCGGCGAATAGAATACATGTGTCACCACCCCAGCCCAACTTTTCCCGTCATGGGGGTCGTAAGAGGCGACCGAGGGAGCTCTCCAGAGAACGGGCAGCAGCGCTCTCTGTGAGTTAAACCACAACACCACTGCGATCGCCAACCCGCCTGCCAAGCGTGGCGATTACTGGCATTTCACCCCAAATGACGGATCTCATTGGGGGAGGCCCTCGTCCAGCAGTGGACGTTATGTGGCTGATGATGTATGTATTTTAAAGCTTCAAAATCTGTTAGCGGATGTGTGAGCAATCGGATTATGAGCACCGCTGACTTTAATAATGGTGTTGTCATAAGTAAGTATCTTGACCCTGCATCCAGCTTTAGCTTTGACGCAGACCCAGCGGGACCTCGGCCCGCAGTTCCTGTTCCTGTTGAAACGGTAATTGCCGATCATTATTACTGGATTCCCGCGCTGTGATTCGGCGAATATTGGTACCAACCCTGAAAATGTAAATTTGTTAAAGCGACGCCGCGATAAGGTCTTTAATTATATATAAGTAGAATAAAAATGGGCGCCAGATGCGACGCACAACCACGTTTTGTCTTGAAGTTATAATGTGTTAGAATACCAATACCGTAATCATACCTATAGTCAGCTCCTTTTACTCCTTTATAAGTATTCTATGCGACCCATAAAGTGTAATCAAACAAGCAAGTTATAATTTCCGCAATGAGCTTAGCACATCACAAACTGTCAACTTTATTCAACCCAAAATCGGTAAGAAAAAAAACGGATTAACATACAAGTAGCCGGTAAGAAAAAAAATGGATTAACATACAAGTATCTTATCTATAAGAATATTAATAAGGAAAATATATTTTTTTAATATAAAATTGATGTGTTTTACAATAAAAAAAATCATTGTAACAATTTTTCAGCATACATTATCCCTGCTGAATATAGGCAATATAATTGTTTTTAACACGTTAGGGACCTATACTAACAAATGAATAAATTGCCGTGTGTAGCAATTGTCGAAAACTGTACTGTACTGTATAACCTCATAACAAACGTAAGATAACAACATAACGATCAAGCAAAAACGAGCGCATTTAACTAAAAAAAAAATCACTTGACTTTGACACCGTTAGGGAACCTAAACAGTTTTAAGATGTAGGTACACAAGGGAAGAGGGAGACCAAAGAAGGTATGTATGGACTGTGTAAAAAAATACATGTGTGTGAACTTCAGAGATGATGAATGACGCAGATAGGAAAAATTGTTGCGCCGATCCCACCTAGTGTGAAATAAGGGGAGGGAAATTATGATGAAATAGTCTTTGCTTTCAATAAATAATAATCATCCATCATTTTTCTGTCCTTATCCCACACTAGGTGGGGTCGACGCGTAACGTTTCTTTTCGCCACATCCATAACTGATAATAATCATAAGTAATAATTAGTATTTCAATGATCCAGGATGCACGTCAGTCGTGGCTGTGCGGGGTGGACCTCAAGACGACACCGTCGACTATCATCACAATCGCTTTGCAGTTGAATACTCCGCTGTTCTTCACGCAGCGCCAGAACTTCTTGTAGCCGTTACTGCGAGCAGCGTGCAGTCCGTACCGGTACGGACCGATCTGCAACATCGTCTTGCCTCGCTTCTCGAAGAACACTAATTCATCTGAAATAACAATACAATATTAATAAGAGTTTATAAAGCTCTAAGGTGCTGCAGGTGGACCGCCTGGTAACCATGAAAAATATTCCGATGTCCTAACTCTTCGTCCGATAGTGAGCTTTCTACAAAAATCAAGCTGCCAAAGAAATGAAAGAGATGCAAGTACTTTTTTCTATAATCGTTCGTCTTCGGTTTTTTTTTAATAAATCCAATCATTTCGACTTGGTGGCTGCCTTCGGCACGAGAAAGAGGACGCCTTTCGAACTACGGAGTTCGAAGCCAATTTCAAAATTGTTTTGTTCTTGGCCGTATCGAAACCTACTGCCAATATCTTCGAAATGGGATTAAGAACAAAATTTATATACCGGACCGACTTTGCTTTGACCAAATCTTATTTAGAACTGTCATTGAATAATTAAATTAAATTCTTTATGTCAATAATGTCACAATCTTAAACATATACGCCACACTAACATGGCGTTAATAAGACAGAAATATCTCTTGAAAATTGTTATGGACATCCATTCCCTCGTCTTGTGCCTGTTTTATATGAAACAAACAACATTTTATTTTTTAAAAAGCTTTTTATTAGTAGAGTATAGTAAAATTAACAATATTAAAAAGTCTGTCGTTCACTCTTCCATAGATTCAAACTCAGTACATAACAATAATGAAGCTCTTACATGACCATTAAATAACTTAATTAACAGATAACTTATTAGTTAATATATGAAAAAATAATGACGGAAGAAAATTTTATAGAGTATCCTAAATATTGTTATAGTATAAAAATAGTATCTACAACTACATACCTATAAAAATACCAACAATACATTCTTTAGCCTGGCAATATCAGAATGTTTAATTTCAACAGCCAACATTTTCAAGTTTCATCATTTTATCACACTCTACAAGACAAAGGCTGGTTTTACTCTCTAGCATCTATCTCGTCAGTGCCGACAACACACGTGCTAGCCACGTGCTAAGCCGTTTGTAGTATCGTTGCACAGTCAACTCAAACGCATCAGCCACACACGCGTTATGTGAGCAGCGTGTGCCGTCAGATTTTTTACACAAAACGACTCTTTTTTTCTATCTATAAGGAAGTACTAATGTAAGAAATCGTGACATATGTCTTTCAGAGATCTAAGTCCAAAATCCCAGGAAAATACTTTAATAAAATTCAATCTATTATAACAATAATTACCTGTGCCATTATGGTTTACTTTACTTAGGGCCTACCAAAGTCTCTACCATACTTGGTTATACCAAGCGTAATACTTCAAAAGATTTTCACAATTTCACATGCCTTGCACTAAAAAAAGCTACTCAACCTTAGTATCACATTCAGTCTATGAGAAACCTCAGTGAAACGACAACGTATCACTTTCAGAACTTTTAGATATAACATATAAAAAATAAAAAATATCTAAAAACCTTTTTCTTGTTAGTTATTGTGTGGATTATCCAATATTAAAATGAGAGAGTGTATAAAATGCTAACAAATATTAAATAGAAAAAGTGAATAAGGTAAACTGACACAGTAATAAAAGTAAATATCAGTTTGAAACTATTGACAGGGGGGTTAAATTCAACTCAAAATAATTACGTACAAACATTTCTTCAATTCTACAATTCCCTCCGACTAACTAGTTGTACCTACATTCCAGCCAATGTACAGCTTATAACAAAAAAGCTAAACCACAGACGAACGGACGGATTGGAGAAACTTAAAAGTTCCTTGTTACCTCTTAAAGACATTTAGAGAAATTTACTCCAAAAAATTGCCCTGGTAATGTGACTCATTGAAACACGGCAGGCAATAGGTCTTCCGGCATTTGATGCAGAAGGTCTTGCACTTTCTAGTCTTCCGTGCTGCCTCCTCCCTTGTCAGAGACTGCCTCCACTTGGCATAACACCGGCCACAGTTCCTCCGACGTTCTGCTCTCAACATGAAATGCTTTGTGGAATCTGAAATTGTGCGGGTAACATTGTGAATTCTTGAAAGTTTTAGGCAATTTACAATGTGTAATATATACTTACAAACTGCAATATCAGAGAATAATAAAACTATTTATATGAACAATTTCATTTAAATGACTATTATCCAATGTTAACGTGGGTATAATGAATTGGCTTCAAATTTATTCAAATTCGTTATAATTCGAATGCAACAAAATATAATACTAACCCACATTTTTCCAGCCTCAATATTTTTTTTCTGATGGAAGTCGTGTTTTATTTCAATTAGAACATTATCGAATTCTGTAGATAACTGCCTTTATTTCATTAAACATTTCGTCAAGGATAAATTCACTATACATTTAAAAGGTTTCGCATTTTCTTATCTAGTATAACACCAAATTTTAATACTGAATGTAAAAATATCACTCGATATCGGAATATTATGATATTTCAAAAATTAAAACAACAACGAACGTGAGAAACATTGTATACTGTCAGTTAACATTCATTTTTTAGTCCAAACTGAAACTAGATCGTCATTATTATACAGGGGGTGTTTAATGAAGATATACTTACATTACACTAACTAATTTGAGATCGGTATTTAGAGCACGAATAATTTGTATACTCGTAGTACCGAAAATTGTATAGATAAATACTTCCCAGCACATGATTATATCAAGAAACATATGTCACAGTATCATAGAATAAGAAAGAACGGAAAAATACAATCAATCATGCAATTAAAGAAGTTTTTGCATTAGCTCTTTCACAAGAATAACAAATATCTTTGGAGCAAACAGTACATTTTGAAGTCGAAAACAAATTGAAAGAACAAAAGCACGTATTTTTTGTACTTTTTGAAAGTTCAGAAATCAAAGTGACCAGTGGACGGAGTAAATGAGTTAATAGATGAAATGTTAATACAGAAAATTTATAGAAGTTCACAAATTTATCCGTGCCCATGATGTACATTTAATGCGGTGGATGCGGATGCTTCTCGCCAGGATTTATGATCTGCCGGCCGATGGTGACCACGATCACTGTGCAGTGGGAGTGCCGGCTCTCGCTGCATAACCACTTCACCTTGTTGGAGCACACCGAGTGACGGCCGTAAGTAAAGCCGCGGAAACGCATCAGTCTAGCGCCGGTCGACGAGGTCCAAAAGACAGGCCGTTCTGAAACAAAAATAACTATGTCAGTCAAGCTCTTGATGTACAGTTTTATTAAGATGAACTACAGAAAAGTTATGAATAATCGAAAGGTACAATGAGTATGTAAATGAAATGCAGTCATTTATTGACAAATCCTTTATTTAAAACATACATACATACACTTCACGCCTTTATTTAATAGTTATTCTAAATTATAGCATGATGAATAACACAGTCATGAACATAACGTTTATTAAATAAAAGAAGACAATATGGATAGCAAACATCAAACAACAAACGACGGTTAAAAAAAGTTTGTATTTCCTAGGTACAAGTTATTTGTAACTACGGATTCAAATATCGTATCTCAGGACTACTGATGATTATGCTCCGCATTATACATAACAGGATCCGCGTCATTGACAGTAATAACTTTAGCTTTGCATCCACGACTGTGCCTGCAGCAAGTCCACCGTGTGCTCAGCGACGTGGTGTTCACGGCGAAATACTTGAAACCATTCCAATGAAGGTTGCGGTTGCCCTTTTCAGATATTCTAAAGTAAAAGTCTGTAATGGAATGATGACTTGTGTTAATTCTCCTGAGTTGAATGAGCCATCATGGCCTACGGCCTCAAGGTTTTCGCTTCAACAGGTCCACTCGACAACACTTGCTTTCTAACAACGCGCTCCAAGGAAGAAATGACAACACATTGCACGCGTTGCGAAATCGCACTAAGTGTAACAAAACAGCCAATGACAACGTGCATTTATTTTATGTCACGGCCTTCTTCATGCGCGTGCCAGGTCTTCTACCTATTCTTCGGCATGAAGCCTATGAATTTCCGACACAGTGCTACATCAAAGATAACATCATACAGAAACCAGTAGGGGTAGGGCTGAATGGCGATAGTCCTCCCACCTTACCCTAAGGTAGTGGGTATTTCTCTACACCTGTCTGCCTCTGACTTTCCTTTTTTATAGATTTTACTCTACAACAAAGTTACATTTCGGTAGTGGCACGTGGCCTGTAAATAGTCACAACTTCATCTCAACATATGGCCATCACGGACCTCATAATATACAACTTATCATTACAGTTGGTTTTATAAAATATAGGTCAAAACTCATTCAATAGTATCACATTTTTTATTTTTTACTACATTCTTATTTACATTCATAGTTTTAAATAAGATGTACAGATTATTATCGCAACAAGCTTCGTCAAACATTTTAATTCTCTAAACATAATTCAATTTAAAAAAGGTAAAATAAAACAATAAAAAAATAATATTATCATATGTATACTACACACACGATTCTACTTATGAGAAATTCAGTGCAAGCTTAAAATGTATCCGAATTAAATTAATCAATGACACACACATATTTTTTACGACTTATATCGAATTCCACACATCACAACCTTAATTATCTAGAACTAAATAAAACAAACCCATTTATTCATACAATATTAACTGAAAAAATATTTCCCTTACAATATTTTATCTTCACATTGTGAGTATTTGAGGTATATTCAGACAGCATGCAAGGAGAGGCCTATGTCCAGCACTGGACACATATGGGCTGATGATGATTATGTGATGATGAATAGGTATTAGTAACGGCTATTCAATATTCTTAAGTGCGCCAGCTACGAAGAAATCTTCTTCAACGTCTAACAGCAAAAATCAACTAAATCTTGCCTTGATCCTGAATGACTTGGAGCATGACGAAGCCAGTCAATATACGATTTGGTTGACCACCACCACCACCTCTTCTTCTATCCAGGTCTTCGTCAAGTGCACCTAGTAGCCATAAAGAGGTCGAACTCTCAATTTAGGAATTAAATTCAAATATAGAACCCGAGGCCTATGTCCAGCAGTAGACAAGTATGGGCTGATGATGATGATGATGATGATAGAACCCGAAGAAGGCATAAAAACAAAGACTTGTTCGGCGTCCAACAGCAAAAAAACAACCAACACTTTATTTCAGATTCTGGATGACTTCGGATGGTTGTGGTTTCCATTAATCTTAACGATTTCGTTGCCCAGCGTGATGATGCAGGCGCGGCAAGTGTTCGAATTGGTCGAGCACCACCACCTCCGCCTCTCCACGGAGCCGTAGGACTTCGTGGAGTGCACCGAGTACCGGTAGCCGCAGTAAACTATTATAGGTCGACCTCTCAACGAAGTCGTGAACATTGGAACTTCGTTGTCTGAAAATGTACATTGTATTATTGTCACAAATAACAAGTTCAGTGCCGAAAAAAAGGAAAAATATGTTCCGATAAAGATATGCCGCTAGCCGTGTGGTGACGGCGAATAGAATACATGTGTCACCACCCCAGCCCAACTTTTCCCGTCATGGGGGTCGTAAGAGGCGACGGAGGGAGCTCTCCAGAGGACGGGCAGCAGCGCTCTCTGTGAGTTAAACCACAACACCACTGCGATCGCCAACCCGCCTGCCAAGCGTGGCGATTATTGGCATTTCACCCCAAATGACGGATGTCATTGGGGGAGGCCCTCGTCCAGCAGTGGACGTTATGTGGCTGATGATGATGATGATGATAAACATATTTAGACGACGAAATCTCCAAGGGCTTGAATTCGCCGGCCCCGATAGGGAATCGCCGACTAACTCTCAATGGATATTTAGGCTTTGAACCTGTAAAACTCAGCTCGAATTTATTTATATTACTCACAGGGGTAATTAATAAGTAAAAATGTACCGGAACATTTCACAGACGGTCATTTGACCCTAAACTAGGATACTAACTACTGTGCACTATGGGTGCCAGAGACTTAGGACGTATCAAAGGTGTTGCAATTAACTGTAGTTTTATCGTTCTGGAATAGGGGTGGTTTTTTTAAATTGGTCCAGTAGTTTTGGAATTTATTTAATTCCAACAATTAAAGGAATTCTCTATCTATTTACAAATCTCCAGCTTCATTAATAAATAAAAGTATCCCGGAACATTTCACAGACGGTCATTTGACCCTAAACTGGGATACTAACTACTCTGCACTATGGGTACCAGAGACTTATGACGTATCAAAGCTGTTGAAATTAACTGTAGTTTTATCGTTCTGGTATAGGGGTGGTTTTTTAAATTGGTCCTATAGTTTTGGAGTCTATTTAATTCAAACAATTGAAGGAATTCTCTATCTATTTACAAATCTCCAGCTTCACCCATAAAATACAATAACCATGGCACACCTCTTGTCCACTTCATGTTAATGATTATGTTGGCCCTTGATTTTGACAATTTCGCCGTTGATCGTGTAGAGGCAGGCCTTGCAGGTGCGGCTAGTGGAGCACCACCATCTTGTCTTCGTCACCAGCCCAGTTTGCCTTTCGGAGTGTTTCGAATACTTGTACCCCGACAGCAAGATCAATGGTTTCCCTTTCAATGACTGTATTACCATAGGAACACCAATGTCAGCACCTTTAACAATACATGTAGGTAAATATTCCAATGTGACATCCTTCTTTTCGTGCTTTGGAAGACAAGTCATTTCACAATGACAACGTACTTTGGAAAATAATCTGCACAGACCGCTTCGTCACCTTCAATATCTAGTTAAAAAATGAGATAGGGGCAGTCTGATGTCGCGTACCTATAGACTCCGATAATAATTAGTGTTTGTTGCCGAGAGCAAGTATACAATTGTCGATGTCTTGCGACATTGCAGCCCCAAGGACCTGAGCACGACACGAGATTTGCAATATTTGTACATACAGGACGATGTTTTTGAACATTGACAAATTCTGTTAGTCTGGCAGACTTCAACTTAAGAAAGTTGTTTCAGACTCTTCCTGTACTTATCAGTAGCGAAGCTACCTAATAAGCTAATTCCCATCGGCTTACCTTCCGGATTTCAGAGATACACTACCTATTATTAATCAAAAGTATCTAGGTAAGTACTTATTTACCGAAATTTTTCCATACCTCATTTTTTACCTAAAATACCTACTACTACACTAGACAAGAGAACGAGGCATGCACTTTTCAAAACGCAAACACGCATCGCACGTACAGATCTCGCAACAAAAAAAAAGTTCTCTTCGATATATCAGGTCGGCCATCATGAAATATCTTCTTTCCACCAAAAAATAATCGTCAAAATAGATCCATACACGACGAAGTTATCGGGGAACAGACATAATAAAAGTATACAGTCGAATTGAGACAGACTCCTGTTTTGAAGACACTTAAAAATAACATAATTAAAAGATTTACTTTTTACAATAGGACACTATTCTAATCCAACTATTTTAACTACCACACCGTGTGTATATGAATTACACTATGAAAATTTATCAAGTACAGTCAAATAAACAGCTGTTTAGTTTCACTAATAGCCCTGTTTTAATTGTTACAAAATATATTCTCTTTTATTAATTCACATTTAAGGAAATCTGACATATTCTCACACACCTTAAGAGTATAGATAATTGTACCAACTGTTAACAGCACTATTGACACAGAGAAAAAGATTTTCTTTAAAAATATTGTTACACTGTTGCGGTTTAGTAACTTCAATACATATTTATTTACTTATGATAGTCACCAATAATTTAAACCAAGCGTGCCTTATCCCACGTCATCATCTTACCACATCGACGAAGAAAAACCAGCGAGGCTAGTCAAAGGAGGGATTTGTAAAAAAAAAAAAAGACAAATAAATACATGTTTAATATTTTATTCAATTATGGAATCAGAATTAAGTTGCACTTGTTTCTTGAATTTCCTCTCGGGCAGACCGTGGTTGTGTGAGGCACGGATGGAGACAATCTCCTCACCCACTGTGTGTATGATCGCACGGCACCCCTTGGAGTTGTGGGTGGAGCATTGCCAACGTCGCCTGACCTCATTGTCACTTCCGTTGAATTTCGTTCGGTGCAAGGAATACCTGTATCCTTCCAGAACTATTAACTGGTTGCCGCGCAGCGATGATATGAAGTAAGCAGTTTTTTCTGAAAAAAAGAAAATATACTATTTATCCAGAATGAATACATCAAACAAGTATTTGATCCCATAATCGATTATAAAGAAAATATTTACACCTCAGTCAACCAGTCGAAATAATGTTAAATACTAAACACAGATCTGTCAAGATCTTAGTATCCCCTAGGTGTAGGATTAAATATTAATGATTAGAATAAATATGAATTATTTGAGATG
>SJJU01010720.1:0-37038 GCA_012932125.1 Conopomorpha cramerella | reverse complement strand
AGACGAAATAACAAGAATCTGGAAATTAAATAAAGTCAGCATCGTCCCCATAGTCTTATCGAACACAGGTATCATCCCAACAAAATTATAAACCTCATTACAATCTCTACATCTACCACCATCACTTTATACACTAATACAAAAATCAGTCATCTTAAACACCTGCGCAATTATTGTCCGTAAATTTTAGCAAACGGACAGAGATACCAACATCAAGAATTAGTCCATGACATTCGTTTGGCCTAGGCCCACGTCCATCATTATACCGACACCACAAATAAAAAAGGAGTCGAGAACTTAAAAGTTAAAAACAAAATTATAATAAGCAGTAACAGCAATGCAGTTAGTCTCTGCGATCTCAGAGCGATGGAATTACGAGAGCAACAGCAGCTTTGGGCCCCCGTGGTCAGTTGTTCGTGAAATACGGGATAACCAGCATACAGCGTACGTCAAACACGTTTCTTTGTGGAGCTTAAAGCCTACAATTCTGCCAACGACACGTGTTTTGTGCGATGTTTGACTGTGGAAACGGACGGTAAATAATAATGGTTTGCGACAGTACTTCGAACGTCTGTGGAATTCAACCGGATGGAATACAGGCGGCTTAAAAACACAAACTTCTAACAGTAGTGCTGAACACTTACTTGACATTGGCTTTCTTCTATGACGGCGTTCTGTCGTCCCGCGTTTCTGGAAAACGTTTAAAAACTTTAACTGAGTAAATCAACTGTTGTTTTTAATAAAACTTTCACGAACTTAACTACAGCTAATTACAAAACTTCTAAAATTCTTTATTTTAGCTCTGTATTCAAAGATAGAAGAAACGATAGTTAAAACCCAATGTTTCCGTCCGGAGTGTACAATAATACAACGTAAAAAAAACCTCTCTGTTCTGAAATAAACAAAATAAAAGGCTGAATCTCGACTGAAACGAGGTGATTAGTGCCTTCGCCGGGCACCTGAACATTACCGGCTCCTTACCACCGCCTGCTATACACACCTGGAAATTAAAAGCAAATTGAGCACGACCCTACCTCCTACCACAGACTAACAACAAACATACGCACACGCAAAACAACCTAAGGCCCTTCAACATACGGTATGAAATACTCTGTACGAAAGTTACACAATAATTTATCACTCGGGATGTGTTTTCTCGGATTTATGAATAGTGAGGTACAGAAAGCGGATGGGGAATTATAAACTAAACGAATACTTCACAATATGTTGAAAAAGGTATGATGTTGTATTCATATTAAACAGTTTTACGTCTATGTCACATTGGGTTCGAGCGCATGATTGCATACAAATAGGCAAACACAGCACGATAACATTTTACAGTATAAAATATTATGTACATATTTATTAATTTCTTTGCATATCTTTTAAGAGAGTAATAATTATACAGGATAAGGAATAGTGTGATCAGAGAAAGTTGGTTTTTGAAAGAAGATGTAGGTAGTGACCAAGATTGAAAAGGGAATGGTTGGTCAACTTCGGTGGTTTGGTCATACGGAGAGGGTGGATGAAAGTCGAACGAAAGTGATGTAATGGGCTGGGTGGTTAAGGTAGCCATAAGGACATACATCGATCAGATTGGTGATGTCCTCGTGGAAGTTGGCGTGAAAAGTACTCGAAATCGGACTTCACGTATGAATGTACCTGAAGTGAAAGGGCACATCGCTTTCGGACCGTGACAAATGGAGATCTGTAGTAGATCTGCCGAGCCCTCTTGGAGGTAGGCGTGAAGTGTATGTGTGTATGTAATTACAATATATTTTATGTTCACGCACGAATTTAGACTTTAGATAGAGAATCTTTGGAGAAAAATATCATGACTCTAATACCTCATTTAAGGCGCGGTGTTTTACACGTCGATAATTATCACAAATTTTTCATCATACGTACTATGTTTTCCTTAGTCACAACGTGCACATAAAGATAGGAAAAAGAGACTTAGTTCTTCTCTTTCGTCAAAAACACAACTTTCAACCCTAAATCGAGTGCCCTAAACCACTGTTACTAAGTAACATTTTACATGCCGTACGTATTATAAAATTTTAATCCAGTAAAAAGTTCTTCCGGAACTACAACCATTTCCACAGCAAAAAGGCACTTGTTACGTGTTCCTACATAGATCTCCCTTGAGTAAGCCAGACATGGAGTCCTGTCGCCACGGAGATTGTTTTGTTTTTTTTCCGTAGGACGTAAAGAAATGCGAGTCCCGCTTGAAAGTTGGGAGCTAATTTATTTGGGACTTGTTTGCCAGTAATTTGCTGTGGGCTGTGCAGGACTGCCCCGGTGGGATGGTGCCGCACAACTTTCGGTGTACCGAATTCCAGATTTAATGTCGCCGGTGTGCTGACTGGACTACGTAATAGTTTATTTCATATATATTTAACTAGTTTTATTTTACAACTCTTGAGGTTGCGCCAAAAGTATTTTGTACTGAGGCGTTAAATCTCTTTCTTGCAAGAAATTCTTTATAGCTTAAGTAAGATTTGACAAATATGTTTTCGTCTACGTTAACATCGTAAAGTGAAAAGAAGTACAGTACATAGGACTCGCGTCAATAATACTTGAAAGTGTGAACAAGACATTTGTAGACATAATCTAGATCGACCTAGTTAAGTTCTTACCCGACAAATTAACTAAGCTAACAAACTAAATAAGGACTTACTCACTCTTACGCATTGTTTATAACTATAGTGAGTTTTTATTATACGTACATTTTAATCTATTTTTATTTTTCTACAAGTGGACATCCTGCGATTTCATTCGCGCAGTTTCAGTAGTAATTTCTATAAAAAAAATCTACCATCAAGTTTTAGAACCATAACTTGAAAATTACCGTTTTCTCAAATAAAATTCTTTCTTCACTTTTTTCTTTACCGCCTTAGGGGATGAATTGTGAAAAATTCTTTGTTATATTACGTAAACATTATAAGAACCCCTGTGCAAATTTTCAGCTTTCTAGGACCAAAGGTTTGGGGTGGGCGTTGATGAATCAGTCAGAACTTTGATTTTTTTATATGTACATATATTTGAAAGCCTACAAAACATACACTGTAAACATATAAAACCAATGCACTTAGTATATGAAACATCTAAGTAATATTTTGAAAAACATCCCATATTGGCCAAATTAATGATTTTCTTTCCTTAGATACATTTGAAGTGAAGTTTGAATTGAGCAGAAGAGAAATCTTCGAAGTCCGGTCCTTAGAGAACTTTAATTAACGACATCTGCAAAGATTCTTCTTCTATCTTTACCACGATTCCCGCAAATTTGCGTACTGTCGCTCACAGTTTTCGCTGCCATAAATTATTTTACATAGAAGCTAGAACTAGTCTAGCTTTCAATTAATTTCTTAACAATTTCTCACAGCAGACGTACAACTTATTGACACCTCGTTTGTTTTGCATTATCGTGCAAGTAATAATCACCCTTAATGTGTTGAGTTTTAACCGTCGAGAGGTAGACCAGATTCTTGGAAGACTGTACAAGTACTATACATTCTGACTGATCTGCTTATTAGGAGAAGGTTTACATATTTAACCAGCCAATGATAATAGAACTTGATTCAACTAGCAAAGATTGTATCAATAAACAAAGTATATTGAAATCGGTCCTTAGTAAGGCGTCTACGACCGGCCATATTCGACTACGGCGTAGCCAAATTGACTACGAAAATATTTTAAATCAATAATTACTGACAGAACGGCCGATATTAAAGGTTTTTTATAGAAAGCCAATTTACTGTTTCAAGGTATTGGAAAAAAAAACAACGAGATTCTATTACTAAGAGCAAAAACACTTTGTTACTAAGAGATGGCCGAGGTTCATCACGCGGAGTCTGTCGTTCGAATCAATAAAGATAATTAGAGAATAATTAATTAACTTGGGCACAAAATAGTTACTTTGACTTAATCATGTTATGGGATTGAATCAATACTTCCTCAAAGGAACAAACTTATGGATTGGCTACACATACGCCGTTAAATACATAATATAAGCTAACCTGTAGAACTAGACTAGTAAGTAAATGGTGAATGTTAATGCTGAGCATGAAGTTGGGTTCCACGGAGTCCCAGCTGAGTAATACCTCTCATAATGATTATTAAATACAGGTTGATACAGTAATACCCAAGGAAGCTGAAGGCCACTGTTTCTAAATATCATACTGACTGTACTCATTACATAGTATAAAAGGAAGTCGCTTCCCGCTGTCTGTCCCTATGTATGCTTATAACTTTAAATCTACGTAATGGATTTTAATTAGTTTTTTTTTTTATAGATAGAGTGATATGTATAATACAGGCATAATATAGTAGGGATGATATACACACTGATGATATACGCAATATGGCTGGCAGAAGCTGGATGCGAGAAGCCGAAAACAGATCACAGTGGCGTGCAATTGGAAAGGACTATGTCCAGCAGTGGACAAGTATGGACTGATGATGATGATTATGATAGTAGCGAAACTGTTTATCAGCGTTGCAGTCGTGCCAAGCCGGGGCGCGCCGTTAGTCGAATATAAAAAAATGAAAAAAAAAAACCGTGTGCAGAAATTGTGACTGTTCAGCGTAATAGCAAACCCCAATACTTTTGGGGTTTGCTATTACTGCTTTTTTTATCACCCCTACAGTGACCTTCAACATCCTGGGATATTTCTGTTTGAACTTATATAAAAATGTATTTAATTGAATATCGTTTAAATAATAATGATTAGATGATATCCGGGGGTCGTACAGGAATTTGAAGTCCCTTTGATACGATACGACATAGCATAATAGGAAGGACGAAGTTCGTCTCAGTCACTGTCTTAAAAATAAATTTGGTGTAACTATTTTGAAGTTTATAACAAGCTCTAAATGTCTAATACTGAACGATCAGTTCCAGTAGATCTATAATAAATTATATGTCTTCTATCGACTGCACTTTGGAGCAGTCAGAACAGATAATTTATCATGGATCTACGCACGCGCTTTGGCATAGTTGCACAATTTAGTACTCCTTCACGCTTTTATTAATGGACAAACAGAAGAATGGCGGAACGTGATCACAATGTAAAAATCCCACCTACCAAACGCTTTGCGTCGACTATTTTACTGAGAACCCAGCAGATTATAGAATGACTTGCCAGAGTCGCGGGTGACTCACCTAAAGGTAAACGTGCATCATCGTCCACATCGCAGCATACCACGAGGCATAATGGATATTAAACGCTTGCCTACTTTAAAAAAAGACTACACTTACAAAAGTCACACCGCGTTTATTAATTTACGCCTAAATCAGGTTTTCCAACCATTCTTTAGAATAATGTAGACAAGTACTAACGGTGAAGTAAAGCATTGTGGGTACTGGATAAAGCCAATTGTATTCGAGAATTCATACTTTCTTTCTTTAAGCCAAAGCTCTAATTTGTTGCGTAGTACAAAACGAATAATCTACTTTGGTAGATAGAATTCCTCATAATGAAACATTCGACAGTATCGTTCTTGGTATAAATTCATATTTTTATGTTGATGACGTAATAAAACGCCGTGTGCCCCACGTACAACCCGTCACAGTGACAGTATGCATAATATATCCTTTAAGTCCTGGGTGATGAGAGGTGAATCGATCGGTAATTACTGGTCCTGATCGTCACCTGTGTGATTGACGCGTTATTTAAGGGCCGTGTGAGCAGACTGCAGCTTGGAGTACACTGCTCCGGAAGATTCGGAACTTTACTCTTCATATTCAAATTTCGTCATATCTCGCCGTCGTAAGGTAATTAATACTTATTAAAAATAATAAAAACTACAAAAAGGAATATTTTCTACCATCCAACCTTATAACATGGGAACATACGGTACGGGTCGGTATTCAAATAGTCGTAAGTAAATACAATAATCAACATTTGAATAGGAAGGTACGTCAATGAATACAATCGAAATTTGATGCGTGCCCATACTTTACACCTTAGTAATAACTATACTGAAGTATACCAACTATATCAAGCTAAACTATACATTAATTATCAACCGATCGAGTAGTTTAGAAACTTCAGAACTAACTTCTAAATTCTTCAAGAAATCATAGACAATTATCTGTTTGACGGTTTCTTTTCATAAATAGTGTAGGCCAAAAGATTAGGTAAACGTTAGTTAGGTAGATATTGTAAAATTACTTTCCAGTAGTAACGTAAAGTATTGCGTTTAGTAATATTTTTTTTGGGCTTGGATCGAAACAAAACGTTTCACAACGTACGTATGTATCAAAATTATCAGAAAACTGAATAATTATTACGTCAAACCATCGCAGGTTGCAGTGTACTTGTGCCGCGGGTACATTTTAATGGGAATATAAATTCGTTATTTACCGGCTCATCTCACTCTGAGGGGGGACACCGGGTGAAGGATCCCCACTTTGGATTCCGCCGCCGCCGATGCCGCCGCTCTCACGAAAAATGGCGGCAGTCACAGGAGAAGACATCTTTGAAGTATGAAAAACGATAAGAAAACTTTCTCTTCCTAAACTGAATCACACCATATATCATGGGGTAATTTATGATGAAGTTGTTTATGCTAATAGTAATATTATTTTGTTAAAAAGCGCTTCGAGCCAGTGTCAGTGGACGTCAGTGGGCTGACAAGATGATGATGAAAAAGCGCCTCGAATTTTATAGTCTAGTCGGTTTACTCCGTTTGAAATCGGATGTTCACTGCAATCGGCCACTCAGAAAGTTTAGCGAAACTTTCTATTCATAAGATACTGGCCACTTGTAATTAAAGTAAAACTTTTATTACATTGTCAACGTTTTCGTCCGCGTGTTGCATGTCGCGTGACGGTCGGCCGCGGAGTAGGGATAAAGTCAAAGGCGCTCATTATAGCAGCCAAGGCCAATATGTCGGCGTCTATAATTCGCAGCAGCTGACCGTGTATTATATATGTGAAAAAAATGTTTAACTTTTACCGTGGTTTCGTAAAACCATACAACTTTTTTTTTATTTTGAAAATTCCAATTACCAATTTAAAGGTTGGAGTTGGGGTCCACTGTTGGTTTTTTTTTGAGATTTCGTTTGTTTTAAACCCTTTCAAATTTCTTTTTCTTAAAATAAAAAAAAATGGTCTACATCAGGACCAATTTCGTGCTATATTGTTTGCGACATCAATGTGGGTTAAAACCTGATGAGTCATTTGATAAACTTTGAATAGCTCTTACGAATGAAGGACCTGCAAAAGCAACCACCAACCGCTAGTATTGCGACTTCAAACGCGGTCGCCTTACTTTAGGGGATAAACAAAGGAGTTGTCGTCCTACAACGGCTGTCACCGAAGAAAGTGTGTTAAAAATAATTTTGTGCTAAATTAAATTCTTTACTTTGACGCGGTACTTAATTTTAATTCCACTCTGGAACAAAAGCAGAATTTTTTTTTTGCAATGAGCAACAAACGACTAAACACCCTGCTCCGCGGGGCCCTACTTTACCACGATAAGACGAGGGACTTCCTGGACTCCACACCGGTCAGAGTCTTACGACACCTTCCTTATAGTCCTGATTTGGCTCCGAACGACTTATTCTTATTCGTTATAATTAAAAATAGCATAAAGGGAGACAGTTTCTATCGCTGGAAGACGCACTAGAAGCTTTTGGGAAAGCCGTGCAGGAAGTGCCTGCCGGAGGTCCGAAAAATGTTTTATAAATTTGTTCAGACGCGTGAAACTTTGTATAGAGGCTGGTGGAAAGTTCTTTGAAAAGGTTTATTCGTTTTTTTTTTCACAGGAGTTATCTAGTAAAATAATATATCTGTTCCATTTAATTACATAGGCGCTAAGAACAAAACAGCAAGATAGTATTTTCTCCACGATGTGCGCGCCATGTCTCTCCCGCTCTCCGTGATACAAAACGATATACATAGGCAGAGTAGTCTCTAGGGTAAGCTGCTTTAGTGACTGTTTATAAAATGTACCTAAGTATTTTTTGGCATTTGGTAATAGAAAATTACTAAAGTTGTTGTAACAAATCTACTATCTGCTTCTGCTAACTACACACACCAAAAGTCTCTAGTTATCAAGTACATTGTAGAAGATTGCAATCAAGAATATATTTTACAAATACTGAATTCATTCATAATTTATTCAAAATGTGGTGATACAGGCATGGCGAATTAGGTAGGAGACCAGTTTTTTTAGAGCTATAAATGTTCTTGACCCCTAGACACTTTTGATGTGTGTATCTTACTTTTTCAAATTTTGTTTACCCTGTTCAGTTATTTAATCACAAATCACCAAACCAATAATATATGAATATATAAAGTGGAGGATTGTACCTGAACATGTACAATCCTCCACTTCACAGAATTTTCATACATTGTCCATATAGTTACAATTAACTAACAGTCACAAAAGACATAATTATAACATTTGAATGAATTGAAACATACAAATTACGACACGTTTCATAGGGAATACCGATACGTATATATATAGTTGGCTTTCAATAGAATCACCGGCTTTGAAAAGCGCGTAATTGAAACGATGTGGGCCAACGTTATCTGCCGAGGCGGGATCAAAGCGTTTTGTTGACAATTTCATCCTCGACATGTCGACTCGCAATACATCAGAGATACATGTGCTTGGCTATTGGAAAGAATCGAAAAAAAAAACATATAGGTAGGTTACCTAGTTAGTATATCTATTGTAGGTTCACCTGGCAACACAGGAGACTTATCTACTTTTCCTTTTACTTTTTGTAAAAATCACCAAATGAAGCGCAAAATTCGACAAAGGCCAATTTCTTTTTTGTTCTGCAGGAGTAGTGCAAGTGTGCTCCATCGTAGACCACATCGCTGCTTAACATCAGGCAGGATGGTGGTCAAACGCTTGTTCATAGTGATAAAAGAAGGTTCTGATAAAAATTTAATAAGAAAATTAAACACTACTACGGCAATGGGATCACCTTGTCACGTTGGGTTAAACAGGCTGGGTGAACCGTGGGCATTTGCTTAGCAAGTGCCTCTGTTTATGCAACTTTGATTAAAAGGCGTGAAGTGTATTTTCTTTTAAATTACTCAATGTCTTCTATCGTTTGACATTACTTTGTGTGTGCAATTAAAGACAAACCAGTGTCTCAGTTGCTTATGTGAATACCAAAGACATGGAAAATAAATAGGTTTAATCGTGCTTTTAAATACTACATCGCAATGGGCACTGGCAGGGAGGTAAATTTATGATGTGTGTCAATAGTTGTGACTGTAAATGAACTTGCAAGCCGCGTTGCAGCTTAGTCTATCTCTTTTGCACCTAATTCTATGGTAAATGGTACTTCTGGATCCAAACTGTCACTTTTATTACTAAAATGACAGTTTGGATTCAAAGTTGCTTCGTTTTATTCTGAACGTCAATTTCGAATTACAAGTCTAATTGTTACCGAATGATGATGAAATAAATAAATAAATATTTTACAACAACACACACAAATGTGTAATGTTTAAAAGCTGAACATAAGGACCAACTTTTCAACAATTGATAATGGTTGGGGACATTTACTTTTTTTTTCAACTGTTATATCATACTTGATTTTCACCACGCGCTACTGTTGCATACAGATGTAATAGCATTTATAACGTTCAAATAAAGATTTTAATTTTGATTACCGCCATCTATTAGCGTAATTTCTAAATTAAAATCACTCATTGAACTGAACTTGCCGCAATGAACAACAAAACCCCGCTTTTCAATACTTACTGAGCCTTTATCGACATCGTTTACAATCAATATTACAAAATACGAGTATTTTGAATTCGTAGAACGCCATTTGCAGCTTTTCATTTAGACTATTAATGTATTTTGCACGTAGTATCTTTTGATGTTTCAAATTATATAATATTCAGAAACAAAATAACTTGACGAACTGATTCTCCTTCTTGCTTAGTTGGCAATGTTAACTATTCGGTAAACAGTTTATTGTAAAATTATGAGTAGAACAGAAAACGTATGTACAAACGGAAGGTAAAATGTATTGTAATTTATGGTATTTCACGGGTAAAGAATTTGACCTGACAATAATCATCATCAGCCACATGACGTCCACTGCTATGATTTCCATGACCATTTCGCGGGAAATGCCAATAATCGCCACGCTTGGTTGGTGGTTTAAGTTACAGGCAGCGCTGCAGCCCGTCCTTTGGAGAGGTCGGTCGCCTCTTGCGACTGCTATAACAAGAAAAGTTGGGCTGGGGTGGTGACGCATGTATTCTGTTCGCCGTCTCCACACGGCTAGACTTCACAAAACTCATGTCATATCATCTAAATCAGCTGATACTATAAAATGGAAACTTTACAAAAACTCTCCTCTGTAGCTTCATTTCGTACATTTATTTTTTTAATCAACTATGAACAAAGCGTTTGACCATATTAATACATCTCTGTCCTCATTTCTATTAATGAGTTGAATAACCAGAAAATTGTTTTGCCCACATGCATTATAATAAGCACTCCTCAAGAATCAATTTACCTACTAAAGAAACCGCATAAAATTTTGTTGCATAATTACAAAGATCTGTCTCAGAAGCAATAGATAGCAGGCGGTTACTTTTATACTATGTATTGATTACTCAACCGTTGGAATAGAGAACAAATGGATGAGGTGTGTGCCTGTATGATTACCGCTTCTGTTCAACTGGTTGCGTTTGGACGCTAGACTACGAGGTTGACGCTATTTTGAATTAGATCTCAAAGCTCTGCTTATTTGTTCCAAACCACATGCCACTTCCATTAAAATCAAAAAGCGCAACATCATTCTGTGATTCGATCACATACAAAGTCCATCACCGAATGGTTTAGGGGTTAGATTTGTCGACTTTTACAGTCATTGTAGGTTCCTATAGCATGAAGCACTATACAATCATAATATTATTATGTCAAATGAGAGAAAAAATTCTGAATTCCCAATCATTCAGAAATGGAAGAATGCCGTTATTCCAATAGAATATAAGCTAAATAAATATATTGGTTTCTTTGTCGTTACCATTGTTCTTGTAAATAATTCTAAATATTTCTGCTCTCCTTTGATTCGCCTGGTTTCACGTGAATTATATTTAAAATTGTTGGGTTTACACCGAATTCGACTGTGATAATTTTATTACAGCATCAACAGAGCGGCTAAGTTCTGTGTTTCATTGAAACATTTGCACAAATTTAGAAGATATTACAATTTGTCAAAAGTGAAGAGTGCCAACAAGAAATTCGTATGTGTATGTAAGTATTATCTAAACATGTTATATAACATTGTTGCCATAAGAATTTCTAAGTACTACTACATGTAGTTGTATTTGACATAGTGTCATAACTTTATCAGCCGTTATAATATACGTTTGTTCAAAACACATACGTACCATATTCTTGTTTTACTCGGGTATGTGTGACGTCACAGAATCAGGATATTATCAGACTAAAGCCATGTACTCTGTACTACTTTATACTCGGCAAACGTCGCAGTGGCTCACACCTCAACTTGTTATCTCAAATGCCCTGAACAGAGCAGCCCGTAAATCGCTGTCTCGGTAATAAAGCATCACCCTGTTTGCATAAAACTCAACGTAAGTAGCTACATCTACTATCATATGGGCAAGCTCAGCTATACAATTTCGTTTCCGTTTTTAATAGTTATCGTATAAGGTACATATTCATATGCAGCTCAGCTCACATAACCGCCAGAGTACCTCTCAAGGTATAATATTCCTTGAGTGGGGGTAAATACATTCTTTTGTATTTTTACTGTGTTGCTTTGCACACTTTGCATGGGGAATGAGTGCGATCTACAATTTTAGCTAGCGGAGTGCTTTGTGGGGTGGGTTTCTGTGAGATGTGCACAATGATGCATGTTGTAGAAGGAATGCTGGGCATCGCATCTCAGTGCCTTCTCATCTTCAATAACAGGTTTTAAATTTCCTCTGTTCCACTTAGAAACATTGGCGTTCGTTGGCGTTCCTGTGCCGAGAGCTTTATTATCCCTAGCTCTGTGTGTTACGTAAAGAATAACCGTGGTATGATCGTCCAACTAGTAACTAAACGACTCAGTATGATTCCATCACATGGGGTGTGCGCCAATAAAATTAACAGGAAAGAAACACTCTGAAACACGCTATGTTAATGATGCGGGTTACGAAAGGTCCTCTACTCATTAAATGGCTTGACTTTATACAACCGAATTTTTTTTGAGGAATAATATCTCCTACGCAAAAGTATAGAGAAGAAAATCCTCTCAAAATTTTCCGTATGAAGTCGGCGACGCACATGTCACATTAATAAGCCTCGCGGAACGCCTACCTCAACTTTTTTCTTCTTCTCGAAACCTATTCTATTACGGCCAGTGTCATCAATAAAAACGGCGCCTCAGAATGTCGCCTATTCATTCTACGCGGCGCACTCCCGGTGACAGATTGTCGGCAGTCGGGAAGTGTCACGTGATACCTACCCGGTCAAAACCTGACGGACGCACGGCTTTGTCTTGGCCCGCGACCTCGGATGTAATCAAAGCCTTTGTCGGCATGACGTTTTCGTGTAGCTGTGATTTCTCATCATTTTTTATTTTAGGTGCAGTCATATTAATGGTTCAAAAATAATTAATGGTCGGTGAATTTTTGTTTTTTTTCATAAAATTATACAATAATACAGATTTTTTGTTTAAGGGTTTGTCAAAATGCGTTAAAATACCAAGAGGATTTCGTGATTCATTTTAATGAAAGCCGATGACTGTGGATAATTCACAATGAATTAGGGCTGGAGGCCAACATGTCATCTTACAAGTTTGTCCTTTTGTGCTTCGTATAAATCTGATTCCCAGTGACCTAAGCGTCATATGTAGTCTCAAAGATCCTTCACCTTACTAAACATTTTTTAAGTATTAGTAAAATTTCACGTTTTTATAGCAATTTTAAATTGTACCTGCATATTCACCCGAGAGTACAATTATCAAATATATTTCAACTAAAAAGTACACAAACATCGCATATTGTTTATGCACCGGCTTGTTACGTATCACACATGAGTCGGAAACGAGGAGCACCCTAGCGCAAATAACACTATAGTTTTGAATTTACTCGCTCTACGTGTGCTCCACCTCATAAAGGTCTGATTACGCAAAGAGAAACAAAATCAAGGTGTGAGCAGAGCATATTTGCGCGAATATGCTAGCAAGTATCCAGCTCAACTTTCGTACTGGCCACATGCGAAATTTTTTTTTTTCTTTAAAGTTAAATAGAACATAGCAAATGACCAATAGGTAAGTACCAAAGTGGTTTGGCAAATTCGTTTTATACATAAAGTAAAACATTTTATGTCTTCCAAATGTTTGTAAAAAACTTTGATTTTCGTTGAGGTTCGAACATAGCAAATGACTTACCAGTAGCAAAGAGTTTGGCTGCAGCAAACTCTGTTATTCTTACAAACAGGTTATTTTATGACTAGTTCATTTTTTAAATAAAAGTTAAAGAAGTACTTTTACCAATAATATTTCGAGTGCATCATTACGTTTTTAAACAGATTTTGATGATAAAGGTGGAAATGTGGCATACAAAACAGCGTGTGAACGCAATGCGGCTATAAACACCACATAAAAATGATCTCGTAACGATAATTAATACAAGCTCGGTGACATGTGGGCAATATTGTAACAAGAGCCCATTCCCACTCTTCGTTAACTATGGCCGACTGACGTCCAGTTAACGATATACAGCGGTTAGCAACTGAACGACTGAACTTTTTAACTGACTTGCGGAGGTGGTTCTTAAATCAACTGCAATTGTATGTTACCTCACAACACTCGATTAGTGGACCCATTCTGTAAAATAATAATTTAAAAAATTTGAAAACAGTTTTTAAATAACAAAAAAGTTTATCCCATTTCAATTTCATTCCCATTTCAATTCTTCTGTCTGTCAACACCTTCGAGTATTGAAAGTTATTTAAAGTTACTTCCGTTATTTAGTTATTAATTTGGTTCAATTTTGTTTAGAGATGTTATGTTATTAATAGGTCGGACAGTGTTAGTGTGAAGAAAAGGGGCGTAAACCAGTATTTAATAGGTATAATTAACTCATTAATTTCAAATTAAATTATTACTTATCTGCTTAACATTTCAAAGTTCCATGCATGTGTTTAATTTTGTGTGTATACAGTACCAAATTAGACCGGAGTGTGATGCAATTTAATTTTGCTACAAGTGTTTCGACATTTAATACAGTAAATTGAGAATAGCAACCATGAAAGTTTCTTGTATTCTAACTAGTGTCATGCATACTATGAACGCGAAATACCATCTCAATTTAAAATAGGCACATATTTACCTAAATGCATTTCAAGTCTTTCTATCTAAAAGCGGGGTAGGCAGAGCTCGACCCCACAACCTCCCGATTGGAAGTTAAAATATTTGAAAAAAGGCTCTGACAGAGGCTGTAATAAGAGATTTTTTTTTTGTTTCGTTTAAAATCACAAAAATTTTCTTGCACTCTCTGTAAACACTTACAGAGAAAACGCTCTCACATCTCTTTTGACGTGAAATAGAGTTCAAAATTATGTAACGCATATTTGCGTCAACGACAGAGGATATTTTAAATCGTCTAATTTGACAAATAATGGACATATATCAGGGGGACTATGTGACTATTGTGATTCAAAATTAGATTTCCTTATCCATTGCGTGATTTTCATTTCATATTTTACGTAAATAGTGATCCGTTACCGAAACATAACCAGAATGATCGTAGTTATTGACAATGTCGCGTTCATTACTCAGACTCTCATAAGTAAAAAGTGAGTGATAGCATGAACAAAAGGAGACATTACGAATACGCGGAACAATACGCATTAAATGGAGACAATGTGTATCCAGCATAATTGGAAAATTGTTCTTCAGAACATTGAAAAGGTTACCGGGCAAAATTAATTCTATTGAATTGTATTTCCGCTTTGTAAATTAAACTTCCTGTGCGTGACAGAACATTCAATGCACGAAATGTGATAGACAAATTTACCTCGATTTCGGAGTACAATCAATTATTATTAGGGTGCATTCTCGTAAAAGCTCTCGCTCTCTCGCTGATTCTTGTTATGGCAGCTATCACTAGTATTGGATAGACTCACCCAATATCCTGAGACAGGGCAAATTGAGTATGCTATGCTCTGACATGATATGCTCTCGTCTTGTCTCACTCTTACTCATCTCGCTTCACCTCACATGCCGGGTGCAAGGGTTTCGTTGGCTCTCGAATATCAATCGCGCTAACAAGTGTCTTGCTCGAAAGGTTCCCGACGAGTACAGCCTGCTTAGTTTTTTAATGCAATCCCTACGGAAAATAATGTCACTAGAAGGCATCCTTTGTCATTTTTCGTGGCATGTCCTAGATGCCGACTATGGGATCTGGAGATTTAGTTTTATTTAGGCTATGAGTAAGCAACTTGTAACTGAAGACCGTGAAGGAACGTATAAGTACCTAAACGATATTTTCTTAATCGCTCGTGGGCGTTTGCTTCAAAATTGTATTGCAAGATTTGACCGGAACATATTTTTATAATTTATTAACTACAGGATAAATTAAAGCTTTTCGAAAAAGTCGCTGAAAAAAGGACGCACTTTTAAACGCCTAATCGAGTGGGCGTGGATATAAAGTTAACATCCGAATGCTATTAAGAAGAGATCGTATGCGCGACTACATTCAGTAATAATACGACCTATGTCATGTCTGTATGTTTCTGACAATATGTTCTTAGAAAATAATGTTACGCCCGGGGGTCGAGAAACAACGACTAAAATGCCATAAAAGTGCATCGAACATTAGAGAGACCTAAATAACATTCCAGTATCCAAGTTGTGGTATAGAAACCACTACACAGTGCCCATATGCTAAAATATATTCTTGGAACCATCTAGAAGTATCTGTACTGGTATACCTGCCACCAACGACTGGAATATTCCAGATGCGATAGTCAAATACTTATGACATGAAAGTACAACTATCTATTACCAACTACTTGTATTCTGTCAGTTTAGGTATTGGAATGTAATAGATCTCGAATAGTCCCGACACACATACCCAACTAAATCGCACATGTGTGAAAGAGATACAAATACAGGTTGTCTCTATAGTTGGTTACTGGCGACGCCTGCAGCAGCAAGGGCGTCAAGAAAGACACGACATAGTAATATAACAAATACGCGCTGTGATTGACTACTATGTCACACATCGTTTGACTTACTTTGTTTCAACCAATCGCGTACGCGTACGACCTACCTACTACTTCCGTTAAACAGCTCTCAGTTTTATATCCGTTTGAATGTAGTAGAAGAAACTCGAAAGATCCAGAAAAGTGTGGAAATTTTTGGAAGCATGTGGCTTACTTACAAGTACTTACCGTTATTAAGTACTAACAGTAGGTACTGTCGGGTAGGTATAAACATGTGGGCTGACGATTAAGTATTGACTTATTATTATTATTAGAAGTTTCGAAATGAGAAAATTAAGCCTAAACCTACTAGAATAGTTTAACGATTGTAGTTAGTGTATGTACTTATAGTACCGAAATAAAGTAATTCTTGATTATAGTAATAGTGTAATTTTCTATAGGTATCCACCCCCACGTACGTAACAATACAATGTAGTAGTAGAAAAGCTACTGTAACCTTTTTTCGAGCGAAATTTTGTGAGATACATATTCAAATGGGAGACAAAAAAAACGAATTTCTCAGAATATTTATAATGCGGCAACTATATTAGTACATACTGACACTTATCATGAATTATTTCACTTTGAGCTCGTTATGGATTTGAAATTGTGTAACATCGTCATGTAGAACTTATGGTATCGTTCAACACATTGGTGGTTCACGTAGAGTTTTTAAATCACAACCACACATGCTACGCAAAACAAAAATCTTTTTTCGTACGATATTAATATTAATCCAGGAAGGCCCTCGTCCAACAGAGGACGTACGTGGCTGATGATGACAATTTATATTAATCTACCACTTCCAATCACTAGTCGATAAATCCAACCACTTGGCTCTTGCGTCGGGTCCTCCTCGTCTTGTTCCCTCGACTGCTTACCAGGTACCTGAAGCTTATTGGCCCTGGAGAAATGCTGTAAGTGCATTTGAGGGTTCCCGTAAACAAAACAGCCTGCGTTGTGATGAGTTAGAAGGAAATCCTGCCAGAACAAAAGACGTGACTTAAATGTAATTATTTATTTTGTATCTCGTCATGGATAATCATTAGTATAGATTGGATAGTATTGGAAGTAACATATTTGGAATTATTACTAAACTTTTTTGATATGGCAATATCAGAAAAATACAATTCTTTATTAAATTTAAAATTGCAAAATCCGTTTCTGTCCGTTGCCGTGCCGTCTGCTCGGTAGAAACATACCTTAAAACCCAACTGTCAGGTTTAAGTTAACCCAGAATTCATTTCCCCATTCAGAGATTATGAACGTGGGCCTTAAATAATGCTAGAGGACATCATCATCTCTACAAAGTTCTGCCCACTTAAGGACATACTACAAAATATACTTTACTAGCTTTCCCGACTAACATTTGTTTTATCAATAGGAAGTCGGCTTTTGAAAGAATAACAGATATGGCTAGAATTCACATTTATTCACCTTTTAAACCGTCTTTGGACTGACCTACAAAGATCGAGTTTTAGCGCAACAGCAATATGCTATTAACCGACTTGAAAAAAAAGAAAGTATGATGTTCTGAATTAATCGATACTTTCCGTTTTTTGAAAGCTGGTGCTTCCTGTTTGGTACCATGGCAATACAATAATATGGAAACAACACATTAATAAGAAAACCACAATTATGGTTGAAAAAACTTCAACTTTTACTGGTGTGAAGTTGATACTTTTTTCTTGAAAGTTATTACTTTCACAGTTGAAAGTTGATACTTTTTTCTTGAATGAATTGATGTTTGTTAGTCTCGCTAAAACTCGAAAACTACTGGACGGATTTGGCTAATGTGGAAGTAAAAAAGTGGAAGTCCAGGGAAGGTTTAAAAGGTGTATTTATTCCAATACACGGAGTAAAAAAAACGACTTGCTCTTTCTTTTTTTTTTCACTATGAACAAGCGTTTGTCCACCACCCTGCCTGATGTTAAGCAGCGATGTGGTCTACGATGGAGCACACTTGTTCATTAGGTACCCTATTCAAAACATGTTCCTATGACAAAACAAATATTTGCCCAGACAGGTAGTAAATAAATAAATATGTATGTGTATGTGTGTGCAGGTAGGTACCGTAAAATGCGGAATATTTGGAATCCTTGAAATGAGACATTTTAATTTAACACGTGAGTTCATTAATTTCATTAAAATTTGTCATAATGGAATCACATATTCAAGAATTAACTCAAATCTCATCCGTTCAGATATTCAAATGAACTCAAATGACCAAATACAATATATTATAACTCCTTGTTTTCCAAATAGTCCCGATTCACCGTATGTAATATACTATGTCATTGATGTGTAAATCGTCCTAAGTAAGTAGGCAGTTTATCCATTATTATTTCCTAAGATCACAAAGCGTTGTTTTCTCGTATTACGCTACGGGCTTTATATCACAAGTCCCCGTTGCCTAGAGATTTTAATTTAGTTGTCAAGTCACTACCGACCGGAGTCTAGGAATTCTAGGTCTTAAGTTGTAATTAGATTCGCCAGGAACTGAGACAGATGTTTGTGAGGGGAAAATGAAATGGTGCCTTGGTCGCTTTGTACAGTAAAGATATTTTTTAATATAAGTACATGCGGTATTTAGGCAAATCACGAGGTTAATCGTGTGATTATTATGAAACGAAGTCGGTGCTATGTAAATATAATTAGAGGTATAAAGTATAAGTTTAAGTTTGATTTTATACTAGGTAACTATTATAAAATCTATATCTAAATTATAAATATTTGTGTTACCTAGTATTGTTTTGACGATGAACCATTTTTCTAAGGCATACAGGCATGTTTTGCAGAGTAATGCCGACTATACAATTCTTACAGAGAGCGACAGAGCGTCTGTGGTCCAGTTGGTCGGATACTTGACTTGTAACCGGGAGGTCGCGGGTTCGAGTCCGGCTACTAGACGTGTACCAATGGGACTCTTTTTCAGAGCCTATATACACAATGCAACGCTCGTACGATGAAGGACAACATCGTGATGAAACCCGTTCACCACAAAGTGTGTGATCCCTATAACGGCGATAAGCTCACCCCCTGTCAAGTTGGGTTAAATACGCTTGGTGAACCGTGGACTTTGCTTTAGCAAGTGCCTCTGCTTGCCACGCTTTTTTTATGATTAAAGGCGTGAAAGCGTCTACTACTAATTTCTTCCCTCCTCGTAGGAAACAGGGGGCTAAGTCTGCTACACTCTCGTAGTTGTATCGGTCTGGCATCGTAGTAGTTAACGATGTGCAACGCTGTTTTACCAAGGACAAAAGTGAAATGAAAGTAACGAAATCAGCAATGCACATCGTTTACCGCTACGATGCCAGAGCGATGCATCTGCCAGAATGTAGTAGACTAAGGGCCTTACTAATAATGGCGGAATTGCTATTTCGAAGATACACAAAGCTCAACTTAACTTGTCAGTTGTAAGTCAAATACGGAATAACCAGTTCAAGAAGACCTGTAATAACTTTTGTATAAGTCACAAGGTGTTTATTGGTAAGGGGGTAAGGCTCTAGGTCTTACGCATGTATAGGTACGTATATGTGTACCCATCGACCTATTATTATAACTGTAACAACCATGTTGTTATCAAGTTCCCGTACCGAAGATGTATCACGGAACTTTGGCACCTGGAATCATATCATACGAGTCTAGTCATTACTCAAGTTTGCCGGTGAGGTCAGCAACAGTGCCCAAGCGATAATCGTGCTTATTGGTATAGCAATAAGGTGCTCAACGGTATACAGGTACGTTAGTTAGTTGGATAACTACACGGTAGATTTAGTGCTAGAAGACTTAGTTTCCATCGTCATAGCTTTCGTGTTATGTTTATTTTGCTAATAGCTTAAATTTTGTGGTTTCAAAATGGTGATATTTCCTTGAAATTAGAAGCGTTCTGTTGAGTCTTCTATGATACGATCTGTACTATACGCCTAAAATAGGTAGACTAACTAGGCCATAGAGATGTTAACCCTAGTTCACGATAAATTATGATATAACTGGCTTATGTAAAAAGAAACATTTTTCGCTGTTAAGTGAAATTCGGGATGCTAGAAGGATTTTTGGGCAACCATATGTCATCAGTATCGTAACAATTTGTAAATAAAAACAAGAAGTCTCCAAAGATCTTTAGTCTACGGCTTATGTACGAGAATGCGTATTTATGTATCAAGATAAGTTTAAACAAAAAAGAATCGGCTTCAACTAGTAAAACATTTAGGGCCTTACCAATAATGGCGGAATTGCTATTTCGAAGATACACAAAGCTCAACTTAACTTGTCAGTTGCATGTCAAATACGGAATAACCAGTTCAAGTAGACCTGTAATAACCGTTGTATAAGAGACAACGCGTTTATTGGTTAGGGGTTGGTCTCTTGTAGTTTTCTCATAAATGCTACTGTCACATCTACATGGGACCACACAAAAATCAGCTTTTAAATAAAAAATCATCAAAAACGTTTCACACGGTCGAAAGTTGTGTAAAATTTTACTGAGCGAATGTTTTGGACCAAAAATTAGACCACCGAATAAACTGAAAATGGAACCAATTTCGGGATATTCGTACTCTTTCGTCTGTTAAAAATAAAGTAAAATTAAGAACACCCCCCCCCCTTTCATTACTTTACAAATATGTCACGATTAGGTAACCTTCCTTTAAGGCCATGTCATCGCCAGTGGCAAGCCGTCGAACGTCCTCTGGATCTCGAAGCAAACACGTCACATTCCGCGCACATTACACTGCGTCCCAGCAGTGAGCTTCTGGCAATTGTATTGTATAATATATTCATGAATAATGCGACACACCTACAAGAGTGCGACGTGGGCTCGTGCGACCGTCGACTTTCACACCTTGGTAAGAATGAATGAATGAATGAAATAATGAATGAACTCTGTATTGCACACTGTATATTACACATGTAAAATTGGCATTAGTAAAAAAATAGAACTATAGGCTGTTCACTAATTTTGCATCATGTACTGATAACTGATCTGGGTAGATGACTAATAGTTTTAATTCGTTCATTTTATATCATGAAATGACATGTCTATCATTAAAAATCCAGCAACAGTATTACACAAAGTGACAGATCGTCAAATCGGTCGTCGAATAGATATTATAAAGTAAATCTTACTATAGTATTATAAATGGGAAAGTGAGTTTATTTGTTTGTTCCGCTTTCACCCCGTAACTACTGAACCGATTGTTTTGAAATTTTGCAGACGTATAGTTAGAAGTCCGGTTTAAATAATGGGGTACTTTTTATCCCGGAAAATATTGATATTCCCGAGGGAAAACAAAAATATTCCTTTACACCGCAATATAATCGAAGTCCTCGTGGGCGAAGCTGCGGGCGGAAAGCTAGTATATTATTTTAAAGTATCTAGGTACATGGCAAGCTTTAATTATTAACACCTGTAACCGGAAAATTCTGCTCCCAGCATATTTTCGTATGATTACAGGGTGTAGTACTATGATTTCTATACATTATTTCATTATTACACGCTTATAATAAAGAATGTTATTATTCACTCGCAATTGTTTCCTGGCCACCTGCATACCTCATTAGAATAAATATAATTCTTAAATTAATAGACTCTATAATCGTCCAATTATGAAATTCCTACCTTAAAGTTATCATTAGCCGATTGGTTAAGCACTACATACAAGTTTATCCCCTTATTTTACCATAATTACAAACACTTCACTCCTTTTAATTAAAAAAGAACCTGTACTTACCGCATAATATATCTCCTTAACAAAGGACATGACCAGTTTTTGCCTCAAGCAAGTATAAAGAACCAACTATAACCAATAACTTTTATAAAATCTATACTTATAATAAAACTGTTCAGGGTCCAAATCTTGATAGAACTGCGGAGAATTTTTAAATAAAATGTAGTCTCTAATTTGATATTCCAGTTTACGGTGTATCCAGACATCAACAGCAACCGAACAATGTTTCATTTAAAATTTATTTCATAAAAGAAAATATAAAGTTCCCTGCGACTTATACATATTTTATATAATACATTTACTAACTAAGAAGGTTACAGTTAATGATAAAACATGCTTTTTGTTATTTCCAACTCATTTATTTGTTATATACACAATTAATGTTAATATAAAGTTCGCTGCGACTTACATTTTATATAATACATTTACTAACTAAGAAGGTTACTGTTAATGATAAAACATGCTTTTTGTTATTCCCAACTCATTTATTTATAATATACACAATTAATGATGTGCTGTGAGCGTAGTCTTTGATATTTGCGTAAAACGAAATACTCTTTGTTATTCTCAGCGTCTTTGGCCTAGGTGGTTAGGTAAGGTTATGGGAGATGCAGATAGGAAAATACAATTCGTGGCATTCGAGTACGCTAAGAAGGATAATATTAATCTTATCACCTAACTCACGAAAATATCGTCCGCTGTACTCAAACGCCTTGGTATGTGTACTGTGATTTTTTTTAACGACGTCATATAAAGTTCCAGACGAAATATTGAAATACAGACTGTCAGCTTTACACATCGCTAAGCACAACATTTGTACATTGTCAAGGCAGACGTCCATACAAAATCTGGATTTCTCTCTTCAATCAAAATTCAATCTGGAAATCGATCTTCTTTTAATTATAGCCGTATTCATTCTTTCTTAAAGAAATAACAAACTTTTCATTTCACAAAAGCATTTACATTATTTAGATTTTATAAAGTAATAGATATATGATTCTACCCTCTCTTCTTTAACCACTTAAATACATATCAGCAAAATGATGCCAAACCAAGCATAATATTATGTATTTACATGTTAATCATGCCCTTTATAACCACGCCCTAGTGATATGTCGTAAAAAAGAGTGATATGAATTGAGTAATGTAAAAAAAATGACATTGCAAATTGTAAAAAAAAACACAGTAGTTTTAGTTCGTAAAATTGAGTGTTCACAATATAGATAGTGTCCATTTTCATTAGGGAATGTTTTGTGGAAAATTTTCGCCTGAAACTTTTATGAACGTGCATATTTTATTTTTGCTTATTAACCTTTTGGCTGACGGTGACAAAAACAGGCATTTTATTACTGTCACGGAGAGTTGTTCACTATCCTTAAAATTATTAATTCTGTTTTTGAAGTAGATAATTTATTCGGAGACTGGATTGAGCGTTTTACTCCATTACATTACTGGATATACAGATTTATGTCACATTACAACAGCACTAAACGATTCCATACTTGATAATATAAAGTAGTATTAGTTAAAAATGGGAAAAGTGTAGTTGACGTACTAACTGCCGAGATGACGGTGGAGTGTGTCTTAGAAACGTTCCTCAATATGAACAACTCCGACAACAACTCGGGTCACAATACTTTACGCACAGTATATTGCGTATATTACAACACCGTGACGAACCTATCACCGCTACGGGCTCTACATACCTTTTTATAATAAATGTGCACCTGATCCCAGATTTCCGCACGATTTTTTCCCTTCCCGCTTTAAAAACATAATAAATAGCAGGGGCTTAAACACGTTGCCAACGAGTCCACAACTTACACGTAAGGCACGGTTTGATCCTCATACTTCCGTCTTGTAAATATTCAGGGTCCGTTCGTGTGTGTTAATGTGTCTGTGTGCGCGCGTGTGTGTGCATGTATGTATGTGTGAGTGCGTCAGAGAGTCGCCATACATCAAAGTAGCGGGGCCAACTGTTCAGTTACTAGGGACATTATGACCCTTGCTTGAGTACTTCTTACTGAGCTTAAGTACTCTGTAGACTACAGGTAACGAGAGTTCTTTAAGGAGGCTTCCCATTTTACAACCCAACAAGAGCCTGTCGAAACAAGGATAAGTGAAAGTTACGGCACTACGTGGTACTTAAAGGACCCTTTTGTGGCAAAAATCTGTTAATGGCTGGTCGACGTTTTATAATCATATTTATTCGAAACTGGTTAAAAGAAATATAAAAGAGCGAAGGATAAAATAGGTTTAATCTAATTAAAAAATATTTACTAAGACCCTATAAGTAATTTCATCTCTTTCAAAAACAGTTGAGGATTGCAAGGTCAACAGATGATTTTTGAAGACTTCGTTTTAGAAAGAAAAATAATTAATCAAACAGAATATATAACTAATTAATATAAAAAAATGGGATAGGCAAACACCCCTCTAGTCTAGAATACCTTTGATTATCGAATAGTTACGTTTACAAGTAAATATATGTGAATACGCAACCCGCTGCAGTTACTTATTGTATATGCGGTATTTTTATCATCAGCCACACGACAACATGTTCACGGCTGGACGAGGGCCACCTCGAATGATTTCAATAATAATTTGGGGGGGAAATTCCTAAAATTACCACGCACGAACGTGACACATGTATTCTATTCGCCGTCACCACGCGGCTACTCAGCGGTATTTCTAGTTAGCTTAACACAAAACAGAGAAGCATTTCTGCGCTCTGCACCTATGTCATTATTAATTGTTGTTATGAAATTCGAATCGGAATCCCGGACAAGCGACCACCACCGTCGGCACGCCACTGCTAACATTGATAGCATTGTCGGCAAGTTTTGTTTCATATTTGTCGAACAAAAACAACAGCAACAGCAATTGCTTCGTTGGCTATTTCCATACACTGTGATAACATCGGAATTTACGATTTATCGTTTCAAAAATAAGTATTCAGTGTATCTGTGCATTTGTAATGGATGATTACATATTTATGATAGAGGTAAATCAGTAGTTCTTTAAACCTGAACGATGCAGGCACACTCACACACAGATGTGGTGTCAATTTTAACAAATATCTCATTGCCTTTCCCCACATTAGAAAAATCAAACCTAATATTTATTTTCGTTACCAATTTATGTCGTGTGTAATTTAGAAGAACATACTGTTACTCAAATAAGGTTAGCCTGTGCTAGATTAACAGAAACCTCAGTGTGCAACGGTTTACACTTTGCTGCACAGACTGATTTACTCTGTTAGAAACAATTGTATATACAATATTATTGCGTATATTGTTCCGCGTAATTCAATGAAAGATACTTAATAGATATAGCTTCACGCCTGTCTCCCAAAAGGACAGACAGAGACAAACTCATCTTCGCACATTATGATAAAAAAAAATCTCGTCAAGCGAGGCTTCAGTCAATGCAAAAGAATAACTCGGGCGAACTCAATCAGATCAGTTAAATCTAGCTGTAAATTGGCGAGTTACACTTGAGCGGTTGAGTAATGGCCCATCGGTTGGATATTGATGGCGGCGCGGGACGCTGCGTCCACGCCGACAACTTAATTTGTTAAAAACCTACGTATCTTTGCGACGGAAAAAATAGGCAATTTGGAGGGGTCGGCCCGGATTGTGCGGCAGGAAACGCCGCGCGGATTTTTAACGCTTACAAACCCGGTGGTAAATGGCACTCGGTGTAATTATAAATGGATTTTAGGGTACAGGTGGAATTGTCTTATCGTCCATACTGTTTTGTTGTTAACTTTCTGAGACTTCTGTGGAGACTTACACTGATGGGAGTTGCATTACTAAACAATAACAACATTTTGTGTGTTTTGACATTTAGTATAATTTGGCATTTCTTTGGCTGTGACAATACAGTCTGTAAAAGCGCAATGAAACCAATTTCCCTCACGCAGTAGCTGAACAAGTTTTTCGTTAGTTTGTTTGATACATTAAGTAGTTCGTTGTCCGTACCGTTTGGCAATTGTTGAATTTCCCGATTGAGAGCTAAGTACGTTTAGATTTATATTATAAATACCGCGATAATATTTTTCTATTTTCAATCCTTTACATTCATAAAGATACTTCAACGGAATAGACAAAAATCGCTAGATCCAGACATAACCCGAAAAGCTTTTGGTTTCCATTTTCTCAAAGAGCAAAATAGAATGGATTTTCTTTGTGCTTTGACTTTTATAAGACACCGTCTCATGTCTTCCCTGTCACAAATGTATGGTAAAGTAAAAGGAGATTTCCTTATCTAAACCTCCACTGGAACAGATGAAGTTGGCAATGTAATATGGTGTTCTTTGCATATGAGTTTGTGCAGTGCAATGCGACTGCTTTGTGAAGGAACATTCTGTTTCGTTGCACAATCATATTCATAACGAATAATACGTTCGTTGTTATTTAGCAGCTTTTGTTGATCATCGAGTTTTTAATCGCGGGGTTTATTAAAAGAAAACTATCAAGCCTTTTTTTTTCGAACTAAGGGTACTGTAATGGCTGCGATATATTTTTTTATAAAGTTTGACAGTTACGACGAAGGAAAATCACCCAAAATGTGATCATCACGTCCGTGGAAAATGCAATAGGTAGATAAACTCGAATGTCGGAAATATATGTAGTCAGGCTCATAACTTCCGAACGATTAAACCAAATTAGTTAAATCATCTTTCTGATGCGTTCCTCTGGACAGTTAGGTTTATGTAGCACAGGAACTCGGGACGTTAAACTGCGAGGCGTATTTCATAAAGAAAACAACCTTCGATAATGTAAATTTCCGCAACACTGTACTTAAATAATCTTAATTCCAATTTTTAATACCCAATTTCTATGTAAGTCTGTGTGCTATTTTATACAGACATTTCCACTCGGCAACTGGAAACTATTTTGGACTATGGTATTCTCTATTCAAGAATGTAGGTTAAGTAATTTCTGAGATTTCCACTGCAAACCGTACACATCAAATAATGTTACGAATATATTAATAAGGGAATCATTCATACTAATAAATTATTTTTAATTTTATTGTTCTTAAGGACATTTTCAAATTGATAAATAAATACAAAAAAAATATCAAAAGGCGATGCTGCAAAAAGCCCCTGTTCATCAAGCGTATTTAACACAACGTGATGGGTGTGGGCATATCCCCGTTTGATTTATTCATCAATTTATACTTCGTCGCTTCGTCCTCGACATTGAAGCCTTAAATATAACTAAGTAGCGGCCCGCCCCGTCTTCGCACGATTGCAATACTGATATTAATTGTTCAATTTTTTTTTAATCACTATGAACAAGCGTTTGACCATCAATGTTATGCATATAATTATTATACATGATATAAACCTCTACGAATCACTGAATCTATTAAAAAAGCTGCATCGAAATCCATTGCGTTATTTTAATCGTATAACAATACATTTGGGGCAGACAGCGGGAAGCGACTCTCGACTACGTATTTATGAATTTTAAGTTACGTAATACGTTACTAACTATTAAATTGCTAATTTTAAAAAGCCTCCGATTTCAAACGTCCGCGATGTGCCCTTTCATTTGTTACCCCACTTGAACATCCTTGTATAAAGTAGACTTTTTTCCCCATTTTCAACCCTCATGACTTTTGAACAAATTATTCAATTTTCATTTAATAAACAGATTCTAAATATACGTGTCGTGCTCTTTCATTTGATACCCCACTTGGACAGAATTATTCAAGTTCAATTTTTCATCCACACTTTCAAACCCGATAACTTTTGAGTGGGTGAACAGAATATCGATCGAACATAGCTAAAAAAAACGTATTGAAATCTGATCATCCGTTTGGGAGCTACGTTTCCTCAGACACACACTTATAACACCCCCCCCATCGTTTTTGCGTCGGGGGTTAAAAATAGTAGTGAACAAGTGTGCTACATCGTAGTCCACATTTCACTGCTTAACAGTTACGTTGGTTGTTCCCTGTGTTTAAAAAACAAAAATTCGATTAAAGTCCCAAATATAAAATAGAAATAACAGCCTTTGTACGCCACGTAACGCTCATACGTCATGAAACCATACCACATACTACTCCGTGTGTGAACCCTATAACTGCTATAAGGTCACCACCTATTACGATGGTCTATGGATTAAATACGCATGCTGAACCATGAGTATTTGCTTACCGAATGCGTCTCCCTGCCCCGCTTTGGGATTAAAAGACGTTAAATGTATTTTACATCACAACATGTAACCTAGCAACCAAGATACGCAAGGACTAAGCAATAAGTATATAACGCTTTCATCAGCAACAATGTACGGACTTATAGTAATTACACATACGCCACGAAGCGTAAGCCTTAGTTGCACGAAATTTGGAAATTCACTGAAGACCTAAACAATTCTTGCTAACTGGTACTTTCAGTCTTAAACATTTTAGTTGCTAGCGCTCCAAACTAAATAAGTTTCAGGTGCATTTCGCGGCAGATCCCGTTGGCAATTTCTTAAGCGCATCATGTGAGGTAAAGGAGCCGTGAATATTTCCCCCTTTATGAGGTAAGAGCGGCTTACCGATGCCGATGGCTGTACAGCGAAGAGGGGAAATTTAGGTGCCTCGTGATGACAAACCCGCGTCGCACATTGTTGAACACAGAAAGGCTTTCGGCCGCACACCTGAATTGTAACAGCGCGCAATAAGGTCCCATCGTAAGTCCCGGCATAATATGATTTCCTGCTCTGCGCTAATGAACGTGTATTTTGTTCCATCTCACGACTTAGGCCGACTGTCGTGTTGCGTTTGTTGTACTCGCACGGAAATGAATTTGATAATTCGTTTGCAGCATTTTTTTAAAGCAGTTTATCAGCACAGTTTAGTTAGACTATTTTCGAAGCATGCGAGATTTTTATAAATCGAAAGGTTCTGCAGCAGGGTCGTTTAAGCACCAAAAAAAGAAGTTCGTACCGTGTACGTGAAGAGGCGAGAGATTTGGCTTCGTGATTTTGAAGGAGGCGAAAGAGACTGTGTCATGATTGTGGAGAGAGGAAATCGATTGTGTCTGCCTACCGCTCAGAGGACCGGACTCTGAAACCGGGAAATACTCTTGGGATACCGTGTGTTCGTTGCATTGAACGAAATTTAAATTCAGTTTTTTATTACTGACCATTTCAATTTACAGATCTTTAACACATTGAAGGACAGTAAAATAGACACAGATTGTTTATTGTTATGACGAGTCGGCTTTTTATACTAAAAAATCGTACGGTGCCCTTCGTGTGCTTTAATGATGTATAGTTTAATAATGCGTTCAGAGCGGTGATGGGTCTGCCACGCTGCTGCAGAGCATCGGACATGTTCGCGGAGGCTAGGACAGATTGTTTTCATGCGAGCGTACGCAAGCTGGAGCGCTGGTGCGCAGAGTGCGGACCAGCTCAAACTCTGTTGTAGAGATGATTGCTGTGGATTGTCCCTACATCAGGCACTGCTCTTATAGACATAAATAAACATGCAAAAAGTTAGTCGTAGCTTTTAGTTAGTTTTTAATTGTTCTCTTTTTAAATTTCTTTTTATTATAATATGTTGTGTTATTTTATGCTGCACTATGTATGGGACTTAGTTGCCTGAAATATTTTTTTATGACGCCTTTAGCCGTTTACGGACAGTAAAAGAAAAAAGGGAAAGAGTTAAAGTGAATAAAACTAGCTCGAGTAGTGAGACCAGCAAAAATGTTGGGCAGAAGAAGCAAAATCGCTAGCATAAGTGAAATCGCGGTCCGAGTTGTGACAATGAATTGTGCATAAAGTCCCTTGCTGTAAATATGTTCATAAATGCCAGGAGAACTCAATGTTTTAAACTCATTATTAATTGAACTCACTGCGAATATGTCTTAAGCTTTGGTCAACCCAATTACCAAAGTGCTCAGCTAGCATCGGCGGTGGCGTATACATTACGATTGGCAATAAGTTGCCGCGTAGAAACGAGACTTTTACATGACCCACTGCATTGCTTTGGTTTGGCCTAGGCTTTAGTAGTGTTGAGAAAAATACAGCTGATATTACAATTGTTACTTTCAAGTACAAAACGGAGCATAATGTACCTACCGCAAAATACATACTAAGTACGTAAAAATCGTCAACAAAGTAAATAATTACTAATATTAAATACACAGATAATCATACTTAAAGGCACTTCTATTAATATATATTATTAAGTAACGTATTATGTGCTTTAGCGTTGGTAAGGAAATAAAAATACTTAAACCCAAGTCTAGGTACTAACATTAATATTATTTCGTCAGACGCGATACCTATACGTGGAGTACACCACGGAGATGTCAATGAATTAAATAATGTCACAAAATTAAAGATACATAGGTACTTAATACTTAAATATTGTGTTTGGAGTGCCATACAAGTATTCAGAAATTAAAAATACAACTGTTTTTTTTATCTTGTCAGCAGCCGGCCTGAGCAGTGGTTCTGACGTAAAATCAACATTTCATTTGGCAACGACGAGGCGGGCTATGTTTTATTTTGGACTTGAATAAAATTATACTTACGAAGAATTTTTTTCTCATGTTTTCAAGTTATTTTGTGCCCATAAGCCTTTTCTTATTGAATAGATTTTACAAAATACAGTGATAAGAATTGCAAAATTTGTTAGTTATCATCGATATGTACCTACTTGAAATCGTTATATTATCAAAGTCGTTGCGTTATCTTCTATATCAATACACAGTATAAAACAATATTGCCTCTGGATGTCTGTCCATATGTATGCTTAGATCTTTGAAACTACGCAATGGATTTAAATGCAGAAAAACAATGTTAATAATGTTTGTTGGCAAACCAAAATTTGCCGGGTCAGCTAGTTATATAATAATAAAATAATGCGACGTCATGTCTGTGTTTTGTCTCCTTATAAAAGAAGAGTATGATGTAACTATTTAGCTAACAAATAAATCGTTTTGTCCACCACATCTGTGCTGATCTGGCAAGGCGAAAAAAATGATGCCAGCTGTTTTTTTTTTCATAATACTGCGTAGAAGTCGCCAAAAGACATTGGGCGTAATTGGGTAAATATTGGGCGATATGCTGACCACTTAAATGGACATTATAACAATCATTTTTTAATTTCCATTATCTCTATCGAACCGGACAGACGTTGTCCTGTCTTAACTACGATTATCGATTTAGAATGAATAAAATTACCCGTGAATTTTGTCTGCCTTCTGACATAAGAAGTTGAAAAAAAAATGCATTGTTCCAATCGTTCTCGAGTTTTGAGTAACACATTGAGCGATTCATTTTATATAATAGATCAAACAGAAAGATGGACATGGCCTGTTTTTGCTTAAAGAATGTATGCAGAACCAACTATAACCAATAACATTTATAAAATTAGAAAATATTTATCACGTATTTTGATAGAACTTCGGAGATTTTTTAAAGATAATGTAGTTTTGAATTTGATATTCCTGTTTACGGTGTATTTAGACAACAACAGCAACCAAACAACGCTCCATTCACAAAATATTGTAAAAAGAATGTATAAAGTTTACTGTGACTTATATTTTATATAATACATAATACTAAGATGGTTGGTAATGGTTAATGATAAAACATGTGTTTTGTTATTTCCAAAGCATTTATTTATCTTATAAGCAATCACGTGCGGCGTGACGTTGTCTTTGATATTTGCGTAGAACGAAATACCCTTTGTTATTCTCAGGGTATTTGGCCTAGATGATTAGGTAAGGTTATGGGAAATGCAGACAGTGATATTATAGTATAATTCGTGGCATACGTGTGCGGTAAGAAGGATGATATGAATCTTATCACCTTACTCACAAAAATATCGTTAGCTGTAATCAGACCCCTAGGTACGTGTACTGTGAAAACTTTTGTAACTATATCATACTATATAGGTTTTTCGTTTTTAATAAATATTTTAAGATAATGAAAAGTAACAGACGACTCATATAAACGAAATACAGACTGTCAGCTTTACACATCGCTAAGCATAATATTTATACATTGGATCTTTTTTATTTGGTAAACACTGTGAATAAGTGTTTGGTCTCCATCCTGCCAGATGTTAAGCAGCGATGTGGTCTACGATGGAGCACACTTGTTCATTAGGTTAATTAACCCGTGACTTAAAAACCTTCATAATGTACTGCGCATGAAACACAGACTCCGGCAAGTCAATCCACATCCTGGCGGTTCACACAATGAATGTAGACGCACACCGTTTGGTTCGCGTAATTGGTGTATCCAACTGATATGGATGCCTTTTTTCCGTTCTCCTGGTTCTCCGAAGGTTTGGTCCATGACATTTGAGTTTATAACCATGTATTGGAGACCATTGATATGTCATTACTGCCATGTGATTTCAACTCTGATAAAGGAGCTGCTCGATCAATAATTGCATTAAACATCGGTGAGGCGAACCAAACGATGTTTTATGACATGTATCAGAACCATTTCTCGTAGTTACGGCGGACATTTGGCATAAAATACTCTGTTAATGCGAATCCGATATCGATTGCATATTTTAGAGTATAACAGTGCTTACAAGTGTAGGTGGTTGTATAGTACGATAGGTAGATACAAATATTATGCAGATTTACGAAAGTAAATCAAATTTAAGTTTTCTCTAAATGGACTAATGTGCGTGTGTGCATGTACATTTATGAGAATAAGTTTGATAACTAATAACCAAATGTTCGCTTTAGAATTGAACAGCGAGAGCATATTTATTTTTTCACATGCATTCAGTTAGATTATTTCGGTACAGCATGCAGAATATTTCTGTATAGAGTGACACGTTGTGTACCGCCAGCCAACAAAGTGGTCTAAAACTCTTGATGAAGGGTAACTGACGGTAGGTACCTAAAATAGCTGCTAGGTTTTACTGGGTGACTGGTAATACAATTGTATAGACAGCTAGTGGACCCGACAGACGGTTGTTCGGTCCTTCACGATGAAAATTTATTTCAAATTAGGTTAGATACTGTTCCATTTTTTCTACTTTTTTTCCATTACAACCTACATAAAAAACTGTGCCATTTTTTCTACTTCTTTACATTAATGAGCACTCCAAAAAAATAGAGAACGTGTCCCAAACATCTTCGAGTGCGCAATCTATTTAGCTGTTCATATTTATATTAAAGACTAAATGTACCTCGGCGGTATCACCCACGGCGAATCAATTGTATTGCATCATTATTTTTTTCTCGTAAAATCTTAAAATCTCGTTAAAATCTCGTAGATGTCCTGACCGAAGGTGGCGTGAAAAGTACTCGAAACCGGAGGTCATGTATGAAAAGATGTATGAATGTAGATGAAGCGAAAGGGGTATGTCAGGATCGTGACAAATGGAGATCTGTAGTCTCTGCCTACCCCTCTGAGAGACAGGCGTGAAGTGTATGTATGTATGTAAAATCTTAACAAACTTACATTCACATTAATTTAATATTAATATTTTCTTGGCTCATCGGATAAGAGTTTTCCACACTATGAGAATGATAGGTGCATTATAATATTTCAGTTCTAAAAAAATCATAAATGGCACTACCTAGACAGGGTTGCCATTTCATACTTTTGTTTATTTTCTGTGACTTTCATTTTCTGTTAACAATGCTATTATCATATTTGCTCTCAGTCTAAAAACAACTAGACTTTGCAATCCAAAACCAAGGTTTCAAAGAAAACGAGCCAACAACATAGACGGACAGCATGCAGTAGTGAACGTGTAAGAGAAAATATTTTCTGTCCCTTACTGCGTAGCAAGGTATATCTGGATCCAAACGGTAAAATTAGCAGTAAAAGTGGCAGTTTGGATCCAGAACTACACACTTGTTATGTGTGTGTTGTTATGTGTAGTTCTGGATCAAGGAAGTGTCTAGGGATCAAGAACATTTTTAGCTCTAAAAAAATCTAATTTATTTAAATCAAATCTAATCTTTTGGATTGTTCTCCTACCTAATTCTCCATGCCTGTATCAATGACTTATCACCACATTTTGAATAAATTATATATTCGTAAAATATATATTCTTGATTGCAATCTTCTAAAATGTACTTGATCCCTAGACACTTTTGATGTGTGTACATCATTTCCCATACATTTTGGTGGAAAAGAGACAGACTGAAGGGGGCGTTCAAGTCTAGTGGTGTTTGGTCTGAGTATTTGCTATTTTCTAAAGATGATGTTTTATGTCGAACATCAATCAAACCCTCTTTGACCGAAACGGCTTGCAATCAACTTCAATCAATATTAACGCGAGATGCAATGCATATGACGATTGTCAATCATCTGTCATTCTCACTGACAATTGACACGGAAATAGTGACCTCTACGTCATGGAGGGAAATCAGAATGAAATTCTTCATCGATCACGTTTGATTAGCGCCACCCGTGAGATGTTTTGGAACTAATTTTGACATTTGAAACTGTCAGAAAACCTCTCAGTGCGTGATGCGAAATATTTCACTGACCGCATATACACCATTTCAGTAGCAGCACAAGCTGGAACGGTATAAAGTATGGGTGTTTATGGAAGGTTCGGCGTCCGCGCCTTGTACGTGCGGTTGAGGAAAATTACGCCGAAATGAAAATCAAATAACGTTTTTATTGTTATTGATAGTTTCAGTGGCCCCTTTTGGTTGAGAGAAACATATTTCTTTACCTTTTAACTTGCAATGTACAGTCCGCTAAGAATCTGGTTCGCCACCCTAATGTTGAAATTCATATTAATGCCATGAGACAATAAGGTTAATTTTAAACTTTTCTCAATACAACAACTATGATGTTTTAGTGTCGCAGTAGGAAGTACCATCAAAACTGATAGAATTCTTTCTTTGGACAAGTTTTTAAGACCTTCACCAGCAGTGCACTAGCACTGTGCTAACTTTATGAATACCATGGTTATTGTGTAACACTTTTAGTTCTTATTTTTCTAAACTAATGATCTCCTTCCCTTGCGAAGCTTCAAAATAGGATAACATGAATTAAAGTTACAAATATATACACTTCACGCCTTCTAATCTCAAAGCGAGGTAGGCAGAGGCACTTGCTAAAGCAAATTGCCACAGTGTATAAAGTTACAAACTAACCAATAAACGCGGAATACATACACCGAAGCTATACCAAGCACAACTTAACTTGTCAGTTCTATGTCAAGTACGAAATAACCGGTTTCAGTAAACCTGCACAGTCTAAATCGTTCCCGTGGGAATTCCCAAATAGAATGTAGCTTATGTTACTCAGAGATAATTTAGCTGATTCTAACAAAAGATATGTCGAAATCCGTCCAATATTTTGTTAGGTTATCGGTAACAAACACACATACAAAAACACAAATCTTTCCTCGTTACAAAAGTGTTTGTTGAAGATTGTAGACTTTTGTAAACAAACAAGAGGCATTAAAGAAGGCACTTACTTGAGCACCTACTGAAGGTTGTTTTTTTTGTTGAGAATGTAGGTCAAGGAAATCTATTGTAAAAGTATTATTCAACAGTACATTCAAGAAGTATCGAATTAATTTTGTCAACCAAAACCAGAAGCTTCTCTTCACCTGGCCTCCAATCCTATACAATACTATTTGTAACAAAGCATATATGTTCTAGGATTCATTAATCTATACCTCAATAGTACTGTACTAGCAGGTTGGGTTCTTTAAATACGCTTCTAAAAGCGTACAGTTCAGTGCAATTGAGCTTGATCCTTCGTAACGAGTGGTATGTATTGGTTTAGGGTTCAACAACAAATCGGTGCAGCTATTCCCAGGCCCGTCACATAGGGTCGGAAGCGTCAGTGTTTCTCCACTCGCTCGGACCAATATTAGCGGAACGTGAGCGCAATGCAGACTCGGTTATTAAACATTTACTTGCTCAAAAGGGAAAAGAAAAAAAAAGTAAATTTATAGGTAGTTATGTATCACTCGGTACAGGCGAGGATACCTCTCAACTCTCAATTACCCAAAAATGTTAATGGGAACGAGTCGTCCGGCGCACTGCACGCTTTGCTAACAAGCTAAACGCAAGCGGATGGTACCACAAAAATGTTATGATAAAAACGAATGTAGTAAAATTTTAAATTTCACTTCTGGCCATATTCCAGTCGAACGACGCCTGCCAGAACTAATAAATGTCACATGCACGTGTCTGCGAGGGAGCATTTGCCTCGTCGGTTCTTGGTGAAAGTTATTTTTTTTGCTTAGCTGGTAGCTGAGTGGGGAGGTATATGTAGTTACTGAGAAATGTGGTGGCGTACATTTCCTTCGTTGGAATGCTAAGTGAAATGAAGTACCCACTTAAGCTTATAATTTTCACTAATTCTTCGGCTGCACGTGTAGAGAATTTAACACGAACTTTGCCTTTCTTTGATGGGGGAAATGATGCAAGGGGATGGTGAAGACTGGTGCTAGTCTGGGACTAATAACGATGATCAGACGGATGTATTCACCTAGTCCTCAAATAACCTAGACCTAAGGTATATCTTCTAGTGTTGGGAGACAGTCTGGCCACACATGGCAGATATATCCATGGCGAAGCTCCGTTCCGAACTGACGTAACTTGTCTTAAAGTTTTTAATGTTTACGAAGCCTGAGTTTCAATGTTCATAATTTATTTTACGTAACAATGTTACTCCTTAAATCTAAACTCTCTCCAAAGATTCTGTGCACTTTTTAATATTATAACACTTTATTTTAAGAGGTACCTCCGTTTAAGTGTAACCTAAAGTCCAGAAAACCCTTATACCACCTAGATTTATGTATAATATCAAAACGTCCTTGTCCTAAAATACCCGAAATACGAAATGACTCTGTAATTCCGAATAAACGAAATGTTGTTGAAAAAAGAGTAACAGCTGTTCTTGAAAGACGTCTATCAACGACTGTAGAGATTTATTGAAAACAGAGAAATAAGACAGTAAGACCAAGGAATATTATTTATGTATTTCTTACCAGTTAGTTAGAATACAAATATTGTACAGTGACAAAATAAACTATGTCTTTTGTAAACAATGGGTAATTTATAAAGATATTTGTATTCTTGTGCTGATCTGCGTAAAGACTGGTTTTGAAAGAAACAAAATATTATT
>SJJU01010719.1:0-11579 GCA_012932125.1 Conopomorpha cramerella | reverse complement strand
GATAGGCCTCGGTGGATTTTTTTCTGGATGGCTAAACAGGGAAATCCTACAAAATGCTGAGTATGCCGGATTGCGTGGGCTTAAGTTTGCAAGGTTAAGTACAGGAACGCACACCAACTAAGTCTACATACACGTCCTCGTCGTCCTCCCCGGGCAATGTTGAGATCTGAATACGGGCCTTGCAAATCATCATCTACCCCGAGATCGAAAACAGCTGAGTATGTAGACGAAAGGCGAGCCTTCGGCGCCTCAAAACCGGAAAACTAGCCAGGGAGACAACCCCGAGAGAAAAACATAGTGTGTCTGGACGCTACGAAGCAGCAGCCCTGCTATCAGACTAGGGTACTATGGGCTAATAACCTGTATACCTGAAGTATAATTATTACTGAAACTCAAGCAATAAAACAACGGACGGATTCAACAAAACTGACTTTTGGCGCGAAAATACGGACTTCGATAGGTTGCTGGAATGTACGGACTATGCGCGAAGAAAGCAGATTGCTTCAAGTAGCGAAGTGCATGAAGGAGCACAACCTGGAGATTTTAGGAATTGCAGAGGCGAGATGGAAAGAGTTTGGAGAACACCAAGTGGAGGACCTGACATTGCTGTACTCAGGCAATAACGATAGGCACGAGGCAGGAGTGGTCTTGCTCCTTAGCAGAAAAGCTAGAAAGAGCCTCATAGATTGGATACTAATATCTGACAGAATTATCGTAGCACGATTCCTGTCCAAAGTAAGGAAGATAACGGTGATCCAATGCTATGCACCTACAAACATGGCTGAAGCAGGGGATAAGGACACTTTTTACGAACAGCTCAGCTCTACGCTCCGGAAAGTAAAGTCCCAGGACATAGTGATATGTATGGGGGACTTCAACGCTCAGGTCGGAAACTTCAACCGGGGTATAGAGTCGTGGGTTGGACGACAGGCTCTGGGAACCCGCTCTGACAATGGAAATCGGCTAGTGGACTTCTGCTGCGAGAACGACCTCATCATTGGTGGGTCAGTGTTTCCCCGCAGGGACTGTCATAAGGTGACGTGGGTCTCTCCTGACCATCGTACAGAGAACCAGATCGATCACCTTTTGATAAGAAGAAAGTGGAGGCACTCGCTTCTCGACGTCAGAAACAAACGCGGTGCAGACGTCAATAGTGATCATCACTTACTCGTCGGCAAGATCCAGCTCAAGATAACAGTCGCTCCAGAGAGATCTATGCCGTTGATATATTTGACGTTGAGAAGCTGAACGACCCCGTTGCAAGAAGGAAGTTCGCCATCGAACTACACAACCGATTCCAGGCTCTGTCTTTGGAGGATGATCCAGTCGAGGCCCGCTGGTCACAGACGAAGGACATTATTCAAAAGTGCTGCAAGGACGTCTTGGGAACTAGGGAATACTCGAAGAAGAAGTGGATTTCTGAGGAAACATAGGATAAAGTCCAATCCCGCAAATCCCTAAAAAATAAGCTCAACACGGCCAAGGACTACAACAGCAAAGAAACCGTAGCTTATGAGTATTTCCTATGTGAAAGCGACGTCAAACGCAACATAAAGCGCGACAAGCGACGTTGGGCGAACAACATCGGAAAGCTGAAGCAGCAGCCCGAAACGGAGACAGTAAGGAGTTGTACAGAGCTGGGAGGGAGCTGTGCAAGCAGACACAGACAGAACGGCCAATACGAAGTACAGAAGGCACTATATTGGTGACAATGGAAGACCAGCTTCGACGGTGGCATCAGCACTTCAGCGAGGTATTTCGTGCCACAGACTCTGACGAAGGATCCAACGTGAACGATGTGTCGCATACTCCAACGTGGCAGCTGGATATTGACACTCAGATCTCTAGTCATGAGGAAATCACCACGGCAATAAAATCGTTGAAGAGTGGAAAAGCCCCCGGAAACGATGGCATTCCCATTGAAGCTTTGAAGGCCGATGCGCAGGTATCTACAGCAATTTTACACCCCCGAATCAGGTCCATATGGGAGACCGAACAAGTCCCCAATGACTGGAAAGAAGGCGTCGTTGTAAAATTGCCAAAAAAAAGGAGACCGCTCACTGTGTGCGAACTGGAGAGGAATTAACCTTCTCCCATCCTGTACCAAGATACTGTGCAAAGTGCTTCTGACCAGAATGGCCGCCCAAGTGGATCGACATCTCAGGGAAGAGCAGGGAGGATTTAGACCATGCCGGTCATGCATCAACTGAACCTGCTGAGAATGATACTGGAACAGTGCAACGAAATGCAGAGCGAAGTTTTTGCGCTGTTCGTAGATTTTGAAAAAGCATTTGATCGTGTGAAATGGCACAGTATCTAGCGAATTCTAAAATCGCGAGGAATTCCTGAGAAGATAATTCACATCATCAGGGGCCTGTATGAGGGATCAACATGCAGAGGGCTGCACAGAGGACAACTGACCGACCCAATCCACGTAACCGCTGGCGTGAAGCAAGGATGCCTGCTGTCTCCTCTTCTGCTCCTCATAGTCTTGGACGACGTGATGCGGAGAGTTGTCTGCAAGGAATGCAGAGGCCTTCCCTGGTCTCAGGGACAACACCTCGAAGACATAGACTTTGCAGACGACCTATGTCTGCTCTCCAAATCCCGTGATCACCTACAGACCAAGGCCGATGATCTCGTTAAAGAGGCTGCCCAGGAAGGATTGCGCGTCAACTGCGCTAAAACGAAGGAGATGCGCCTCCACACCGTTGACACCCAGCCTCTCTTAATCAACGGCGAGAGTTTCGAGCGGATCCACAAGTTCACCTATCTTGGGGGTGTTGTGAGCCCGCAAGGTGGAACAGACCTGGACATAGAGGCCCGTATCAACAAGGCTCGTGCTGCATACGCCCAATTAAAGCCTGTTTGGAGTTCCCACATTATCACCCGACGCACTAAATTGAGGATCTTCGAATCAAACGTCAAGTCAGTCTTACTATATGGTTGTGAGGCGTGGTATGTCAGAAAGGACCTCTCCCATCAGCTGCAAGTATTTGTTAACAAATGCTTAAGGCGCATTTTTGGAATTTTCTGGCCCCGAACAATAAGGAACACCGACCTATGGAGACTGACAAGACAAAGACCCATCGATGACGAAATCCGGACAAGGAAGTGGCGTTGGATTGGACACACGCCCAGAAGATCGGAAGAGTATCCTCCAAAACAGGCTCTGTCGTGGCAGCCGGCAGGAAAGCGTAAAGTTGGCCGCCCTAGATCCACATGGCGTCGCTCAGTGAAGAAGGAGGCGGATCTAGCAGGTCTGAAGTGGGAAGATCTGGTGGTTGCTGCTCAAGACCGGTCCGAGTGGAAGAATGTTGTGCGAGCCCTATGTCCCTGCTGAGGGAATAAAGGAAATAAGTCAAGTAAGTCATATATTGTGAAGCGGGTAAAATACAACCTCAAATGTAGGTAATCCTACGTGACTATCCACTCAATTCATAAAAATCAATAAAACTGTAACTGTCAGTGAAACTGAATTACCATTACAGTAACGATAACTCTGAAGCAAAAGGACCGATTCAAACCAATAAAATATTAAGAAATGTTTGGTTTTCTCAATGATGATACTGTCGGAACTGAAGTAAATTTAAATGCGGTCTAAATCGGTCCACCCTGTCAAAAGTTTTGAGGTAACATTAAAAAAAAATAATAATTGTGAAACCGAATTTGAATTCTTTTTTGAAGACGAATAATAATAATTTGTGATTGCATTTACCCCGTAGTTGTATTTGTACAACTTAATATTTTTTACGGAATATTTATTTTTCAGCCAATTTTTAACCAATGGCCGTGCACCCTGATATAAGATTAGATACATTTCACACGGTGCACGGCTATCGGCAGATAACCATACATTGGGTCGGACATACTTTACCTAGTTGGGATTACTTACTCTGGCTTTGCTGTAATCAGTGGGCATAGGGGTTTGTGGGAATAGAAGTGAGCCCTGCTTTACGTGCTAAGTCGTGATAAATGTATGTGAATAAAACCTAATGTTTTAGATATGGAACTGGAACCGAAAATGTTCACAAAAAAACATAAACTGTTTGCTTTTAAAAAAGTGCTATTATTGCATGGAAGAATTCTTCACTGATGATTTTAAAGGTATTTCTACGGCATTGACTTTACTTTTATGCTTCTTCTGCCATACCCAACTAGAAGTACCCCAAGGGATTGCGTCAGGACCCGCCCACGCTTGGACTCCAGCTCGGGGCAGACGGCGGTGTGTCAACCCCAGTGATGCCGACCTCCATCACGGACAGCGCTTGCAATAGGCTAACCGCCGTCCTTCTCAGGCATGACGGCCACTGCAGGACGAGAGCCTCCTAAAATTATTTCTTTTATTATTGATATTAATCGGTCTTGAATCGCGCCAACAATTGCCAAGTGTCTTTTAGTCGTAAATATTTTAGTTAACTAGAAAAAAATCTTACCTTATTCCTTGATCGATCACTTTCTCGGAAATCCATACTAATATTATCAATGCGAAAGTAACTCTGTCTGTGTCGCTTTCACGTCAAAACTACTGTACCCATTTAAATTAAATTTAGTATACAAATAGTTTAGAGCCTGAGAAAGGATATAGGCTAGGAAAAAAGGGTTGAAAGTTTGTAATATGTATTGGCAAAACAATGTTTGCTGGATCGGATGATTTAAATTACACTATTGCTATTTCACTACAACATCAATAAGAGTAATTTATTTCATACATACACTTCACGCCTGTTTCCCAGAAGGGTAGGAAGAGACTATAGATCTCCATTTATCACAGTCCTGACACTGACACCTGACTTTCGCTTCATCTACGTTCATACATATTTTCATACATGACCTGCGGTTTCGAGTACTTTTCACGCCACCTTCCGCCAGGACATTATTACATTATTATATGTATTATGGGTACCGTGGGTACTTGCTTTAGCAAGTGCCTCTGCCTACCCCTCTTTGGGATTAAAGGCGTGAAGTGTATTTTTTTATATGTATTATGATAAGGAAAAAAAAACGTTAATGTTTAATGACATTCATACGACTTTCAACCTTAGTGTGGTAGACCAGATTATTGGCGGACTGTACAAAACAGAGCAATAAGTACACAATATTAGACCACCAGTACGGCTCCCAGTAGCAGAGGTCACAACAAGCTTTCGCTCTGAAAAAATCATAAATTCAATACGATACTTCTAACTATTCCCCGAACAATGCACCATTGCTTCTAAAAGTATACAGTACCATATTACATTGAGCTACCTCTTTATACATGTCACTTGAATTCGCAGCTCATTTTAAACTAGACTTACGCATATTAACGAGTCAAACGATACACCACTATCTATCCCTATAAAAGAGCTTAGTTTAGATAGAGATGGAAGATATTTTTTTTTTGTTATCGGCAGCAGTCCGACTGGATAAGGTCTTGTAGTTTATTTCGAGTTTTATTTATTAGTATATTGAAGGAAGCTACCCATTGTTTCGCAAGACAGTAATGTAAGGTCAGCCGGGATATTGGACACTTGTTGTTAGTCAGTTAACCCTTTGACCTGAGCTATTGTTGCTTAGTTTTACTTAGACAGTGTAGGTCAGGTTATATCGCATGTGTTGTGGTTAATGAGTTGTAGAGCTGAATTTGTGTGTGCATTTATTCCTCTTCCATCGGTACAGATATTTTTATAACAATGCAGACGGTGAATTCAAACCGTTTATACAAGAGAATGTTTGGTTCTGGTACATTACTTAGGTAAATCATTTTTTAAGGAAACTCGCACTGACATGATATCAAAAGTTTAAAACGGGTATTATAGCTCGAAACGTCGTACAAACAACGAAGGTGAACTGATTTCTTGTCTTTGGTTAATTTTCGCGCTTTGATTAATAACTTAGGTATTTTGTTGGTAGCTACAAATGAATATTCTGTAAGTTATCTAGAGGTACATACATACACACATCAAAAGTGTCTAGGGATCAAGAACATTTTTAGCTCTAAAAAAACTCTAATTTATTTAAATCAAATCTAATCTTCTGTATCTGACTTATCACCACATTTTGAATAAATTATGAATGAATTCAGTTTTTGTAAAATATATTCTTGATTGCAATCTTCTAAAATGTACTTGATCCCTAGACACTTTTGATGTGTGTAGATACGTCTAATTAAGTTAATACGTGGACAGTCCATGAGCAGAACATGCCTGGGTGCAGCTTTTTGAAATTGATTCAAAAATAAATAAGCACATAAGAAACTGGCTAACTACCTTATAATAATATTGTAGTATCGATGTGATTCGCGGACAAATAGACAGACAGACATCTTTTTCCAAAAATATGAAATTCGGCTTCTGTAAAGGCAACTTGATATTATTGTACCCACTGGTTTTCTCGTAAAAAGAATCAATGTACAATTTTGGATCCTGATCAGTTTTATTAAATACTAGTGGAATCGACCGACGTTGTCCTGTCTTAACTATATCCAGGGAGGCCTCTGCCCAGCAGTGGATGTCATTTTTTCTTTCATAAGAACTTTCTGCTGTCATTAGTGAGCACAACAAAAGAAGAATTAGCGAAATCGGTCCACTCGTTCCGGAGTTATGGAATACTTCATGCAATTGGATATTGTTAATCATGTTTTCCAAGAGTTCCACTGGATAGCCCAGCTATGTGTATTTATTTCCTATTTTGTTTTTCATTTAAAATTTGCAAGTTAGGAATAACGAAAAAATAGTTGCATCTATTCCAATTGATTGCGATTGGCCAGTTGAGATAGATTGAACAAGCCCTTTCAACTTTGTATGAAGGATCGTGTATAATTTTTTGTTGTTCTTTTTTTAAATGTGTCAGTACTAACTACTGAGTAAAGATCATTTCTTCCTGACGGTCGTAGGAGCCGATCATGGGATTTGGAGATTTAGGTTTATTCAGGCTATGAGCAAGAAACTTGTAACTGAAGTTCCATATTGACACCTTATTATCCTAAGGTTCTAAGGACCACATGCACACACACCTTGCACATTGGCTGATAGTAAAATAGACAAAATTATAGATTTTTTATTTTTTTTGACGGCCTATGCCGTTCACTGTCCGGGAAAGGGTTAACAGGATTACCGACGTGTGTGTATGTATGTGTATTTTAATATAAATATTATCAGAATTTAGTATTAGTGGACAAGGAGTTATTCAGTGGAGAAGCCTCGAGGCCAGGTGGACTGATGATATGCGCAAGATGGCTGGCAGAAGCTGGATGCGAAAAGCCGAAAACAGTGGCGTGCAATTGGAGAGGCCTATGTCCAGCAGTGGACAAGTATGGGCTGATAATGATCATGATTATGATAGAGCGTAAGTCCCAGCATCCAAAGTTCCTTCTAGAACCTTCCATCGCATGTGTTCCATTAACTTTTATACTAGACTACCTACGACATTTTTTTTCACGAAATCTGACTTTTAAAACGGCCACACATCTCGTTACGGGGGCGTAATGAGGACTGCACAGGTCATTAGTTGTACTACCGATGTCACATATATCTATCCTTAACCAACTTAAGCCGAACTCTACACGTGAACAAACTCTATAAAATGTAGAGTCCACGTTAAAAAAACTTAATCGTTTCGGTTTTACTTTGACGGTGTTACAGGGGACAGTTGAAGAGGTACGTTTCAAAGATGCCTTTGGTCGTGCGTTGTATGGAACCTTCTTGGGTGAATGGGTCAAGATAATTTGGTAGGGTTGGAGAGAATGTGACAGTTGATTGTATAAAAACTCTCACAGACTGCGACGGAATCAGGGCTCTCTATGCATCTTGTATGAGACGAGATGCGTGCGGGTTATTCTGCAACTTTTTAATATTAAATATGAGCCTTGTTATACGGTGCGGCAGTCACAGATAATTAATCTCGTTCAAGAATAATAAAATAACATAAACTTTCATTTAAAGATAACAAATTCAAATATTTTTACCCAAAATTATATATTTTTCTATGTCTATCCGTTTTTAGTTCCTCACGCTCACATACAACCAACGATCTAAATATACATAATAGAACTAAGTGCCTATGTTTTTCAGTTCATTATTATGTAAAAAAGCCGAACCCATTTTACGCATTATAAAATAAAGTTATATATTTCCTTCGTATTTGGTTGGCAAGTCCACCTCTTTAAACCCCTCTTTAGCTTGGGCGAATTTATTCTATCATACATTTATTCAACTAAATACTCCTGCTGCAGAATAACCCGAGAACGGTGTGAGCCAGTTAGCCGATCAGTAGCATTGTGACAACAAATTGATTGGCGTCGATTCAAACGCGGCCGCTTCTACGCTTGTCACCCCGTCACACCATACGCGAGACACCTTGCCGAACACCAAAACCACCCCTAACTTGCAGGCAATAGAGGAGAAAATACCATGAGATTGAACTAAACGATAAATTGAATTCAGTGAAGGAGTGAATTACTGATGTTATAGAGCTCGTTGGGTGTTCCTGATGGATTTGGTCGTCAGTATTGGGACTTGTTTGTGGTCAAAGCCGAGGGTTAGTACTAAGGCTGCAGTACGCTTGATGGCTATGTGTTTGCTTTTAGAAGTATTCTCGTAGTTAGTAATAGTTTTTCGTTTGGCTCAGGTACCTATTTTTTTTTTATTAGCCTACTGAATCCCACAGCACACTCTCTTCCTTTTCTCCACTTACTGCGATTTCGAGTGGTCATCCACCAGGCGTCATCCTGGCGGAAGATCTCGGCGCGCCATCTCTTTCGGGGCCGACCACGTGATCTCTTGCCGTTTGTTGGGATCCAGGTCGTTGTTGTCACCTTGTTTGCCCAACGGTCCGGAGACATACGAGCAACATGGCCAGCCCAATCCCATTTTAGTTGCGCCTCTTTCCGAGCTACATCCATACAATCCTCTATTTAATACACGATTAATGACAAATAAATAAATTATTATTATTAATCTTACGTATTTTGTTAATAGCAACAAATTAATGTTCTGTGGACAGCGTCGGCGATTGCACCTGGCCATACTAAACGAGTACTAATGCGTGTGCTACTAAATGTTCTTAAGGTTAAAGAATACATCTTGACAAAAGTAGCAAAAGATACGTCGATAAGCTTGGGTTTAAAAGGTTGGGTCTATTAGATTACTTACTAATGTTATCATTATTAGCTATGTTTTACAAGTACCTCTGACTACCCTGCCAATGTGTTACGTTGACGGGCTCTGAACTACTATTTATAGCAGTCATAACAATGAAAAAAAATTGTATCCTACGTGTCTTATGTACTTCAATGCGTTTAGAATGAAAGTATAGCTATATATATATCGATATTAAGAGAGTTGTCGGAGAGACTCGCGCAGAATAAGATCGTGGATGTTACTCGGAAAGTGAATTAAAAAGGGATTGGGGTGATTTTTCTGTATTCTGTTTGGTGTTTTGATTCCAACTGATACTAAAGTGGTTTTTGTTCTTCGCAGCGACCGTTAAATAAACCGAAAAAAAAACTTCCTCCGGCACAACAATAGCAACATAGTTTTCTACCCAGGAAAATTGCCATCCGCACCGTATCAAAGTAAAATAACCCTTATCTATTCAACATGCATTGCCTCGCAAGGGTTAAAAGTGCAACACCCGGCTATCTTGCAACATTATGATCGAAGGTTTCGCACCTCTAAGTGATTCGCTAACCCGTACATTGCCGCGGCATGTGATTACCCGCCTCCGAGCTGTGAAGACTCGATACGGGGGAAATTACTAATATTATTGAAAGGTACCACCACCTACAAGGGTTAAGGTGTCGGGACACACGGGAGTGTACTGCGTCTTTCTAATTCAGGTTCATCCTGTTTGATGTAATTTTATAGTTAGCTTTGGGACCGTTAGTTTCCTTTTTCAGAACCTTAGGCTGTGTTACCACCAGATATGTGCGAAGGAAATGTGTCGAGCGAAAATGTCGATATGTGCTCTGGCGTCATACGCAGAAAGGGTATAACTTTGCATTTATTTTCATGGGAATATTGCTTTATTACTAGAATAATCCGAACTAATAAAGCACGTATTCCAATGAAAATAAATACAATGTTACGCCATTTCTTCGTATGACGGCAATGCTGTGAAACTGTGGGTATTTCCACAAAACGAGGTTTTGTACCGGAGCTGTAAAAATGCGCATTAATGTACCGTGCGAGGCGTACAAGGATTCTTTGCGAAGCTCACAAGACACATTTGCTTCTAACAAACAACGTCTATGGACACATTGTTCCCAACACATTACTCGCATATTTAGTATGCACAAAAACGTCGCTCCACTAAACCGTTTCCAACAGAGCTGTGCTGAGCTGAGCTAGGTATATTTGTTCTTGAATAACACTTTCCTCGCAACACATCCTTGCACATTACTGATGGAAACGCAGCCTTACACAACGCTCATGCGTCCTAGGACAATATCGTGATGAAATCCACATACCAGAAGGTGTGTGAACCCTATAACGGCGTATCATTCCCTGTCACTTTGGGTGAATGCGACTTAGGAATAAAATGCGTTAATTGTATTGTTTTACTATTTCATATTTTAGTCGTGACCGAAAACAAGGGGTCCCATGCACACGTTTCCGACGAAGTAAAGATTTCAACTGGTTCCCGGAAGCCAAACTACCCGAAGTTTGATTCCCGGGTATGCACATTATGTTCACGACTAGTGATTGTAAACGTGAGTTTATGTAAGAAATAAAATTAACCTAAGGAAGTATCTACTACGATGTAACGTATGTAGTGTGTGGAACTGAAAGGGCCCTGTGTGTTTAGGACCGATTAATTAAGAGTTGGATGGATGAAATTCGATTTTGTTACATGGTGAAGCCCACCATTACCCAAGCCCTACCTGCCTATCGGCGTACGAACCCTCTTACGTATTCCTGGCGACACTCTGAGCGAGAGAATGAAAGAAAGGATTATAATAGCAATTACGAAAAAACTAAATTCAACAACGTTTTACTTAACTTTGGTGAACCTAGTGTCTATGTAATGAAGGTTAATATATTTTTATATTATACTAGTGGACGCCCAGCAATTTCATTCGCGTAGTTTAGTAGTACCTGCATCACAGAATTTAAGCGTCTCGGCTTAGATTTTCCATTCAAATGTATTTTACCGTTAATTCCCGTTCCCGTGGGAATTTATGGAATTCTTTTTTAGTGCACCCCTACGGTACCTAAGCTATGTCCGTTCCAAATTTCAAGTGCCTCCGTTTAGCCGTTTGGGCTGTACATTGATATGTCAGTCAGTCAGTCAGCTTTCCTTTTATATATTTAGATGTGTGAGTATAATTAGTGCACGCGGTCTTCGACTAAGTAAGCTATTCAGGAACTAAAATACCTGGCTGTACGTTGTTTAATTATTGTCAGTTATTTTGCTGTTAAACGAAACAGGGTGTCCATTTCTGTGGTTGGGTTCACCCCTGGATGAAGTAGCTCAGAGTGTTCCGGTGACAACGTTCAAGTGGACACTGTCACCGAGTATTAGTGGGATTTTTCCGAGACCCACATGAAAAAAAAATCCTGCCGTTGTCTTTGCCAGCGATGGAGCCGTGGAAAAGT
>SJJU01010718.1:0-10516 GCA_012932125.1 Conopomorpha cramerella | reverse complement strand
AATATGAACAACTTTTCCTCTGGCGACAATGTGGGGAAAAGCAAACATTTTTTTCATCTACATACAAAATTGACAATTTTTTTTACCTCGGAATATTACATTTTGTATAGGGATTGAAATTTTTTTTCGTTTCCCCACGTTATCTCCATAGTAAAAGTTGTTCATATTAGCCAGCCTAACAACGATTCTTAGACCATTGCTCGGGGTCCTTTACACTCTGTACAAGATACTACAGTATCCTACTACTAAAAACATTGTCAAATACTTTTGAATTAATGTTTTGGAATAACATTAGGTACGATTAATACTATCGGAGATACACCCCGTCTTTAGACGCGATAGTAATAATATTTTTATTGTCTTTATTATAGTCGGCGTCGTCTAAGAAGCAAATTATGACTCATTGATAAATCCATGAACAATTTGTAGAATGGACGTGACTGACAACCAAATGTATGGCGATGACATTTGCATCTCAGCGTTGGACGTTCTATTGTTTTTTAGTTCTTTGTCATGAATTAATAGAAATGTGAATTTCTTTGTTCATGAATCGAAGTGACAACGTTTCTATTATGCAGTATGTGTAAAATAAATATAATAAGCTGTATTTTTTCTCTAACACGTCATTTTCTCTGACTCGCCATTTTCCCTTATTCGTCATTTTCACAAAAATGTTTCATTTCCGTGCTAAAAAAAAAATCACACAAAAAAGTGAGTCCGAAGACAATGGATCATAGAATTTCGTCGTTTTCGTTCGTTCGTTTCATCTCTTTCGTTTCCCCAATATCTTTGACAGATTGATTTTTTTTAAAGAACTCTTGAACAGGTTGTTACTTATGGGTTCGTTTATGAAAAAGTTATAGATTAAATTGTTGTAAGGGAAACTTGGTAAATCAGATCTTTAATATGATATAATAATAACAATATTATTACGACATCTCGTTACATAATCCTTTATCAGCCGTACTATTTGGATAGGTATTAGGATCACTATGAAAGTAATCCGAATACGCCATTTATACCAAATACCGCTTTCTATCTGTATCTAATCTTTTGTTATAATCATAATAATAATTACGTCTGGAATCATAATAATAATGAAAAGTTAATGCACTTCACACATAGCGGCCGAGGCCGCTTGTTCCTTATTAAATAAAAAATATTTAAAAAAAATGGAATTCGGCAAACAGGTTGAAGAATCTGGGCCTAATAACGGCCCTGAGGGACCGTCTACGGGGCCGGAATCTAGGTCCGGACCACCGCCACCGGACACGTTATCTCCACCGCCCCATCGGCCGAAGTCCCCACCGCACCACAAGCCACATACCCCACCGCCTCCGAGAGGTCCATCGCCGCCACCGCCGGAACCATCTCCAGAGAGTATTCAGAAACCCATCGACCTGGACGACGTGCTTGTGAATGAGTTGGGGCAGTTTGGACGCTTCCAGCTTCGCAGTTTGTGCCTTGTTGCCATCCCCATCATCATGTCGGCATTCATGAGCGAGTATATCTTCTCGGCTGCTTCTATTCCTTACAGGTTTGTGCCTTTTGTAATACTTATGCTGAAAGTGATATTACGGTGTTGGTAAATGTGTGTCTTTATCTCTTGAGGGATGGAGAGAACTGGTTCGTAGAAAATATCTATTATTACTATAGTTCTTATTCCCAGGGCAGAAACTGCATGCTGTTTAAACTGCATAGTCTATTTCCCTAAAGTTTAAGTAACTTACAATGAAACTTATCCCTCTTCTTACTTGTTGTGTAAATTGACGTAGTTACACAGAAAGGACTCAATCCACGAAAAGTTACTACGGAGATATTGAGTTTCAAAGTTGGTTGCGCTATTGACCCGCCATACATGTGGATTGAGTACATAAAAAATAGGTTGTAGTGAACTTTTTTGTGTAAATGTTTTTTATATGATGGATATGTCTTAACTTAGCACCCTGGTATAGTTAATTTAATTTCGGGCAAAGTCTGGATTGAGTCCTTTCTGTGTAACTACGTCCAAATGTGAAAATGTATACGTCTTTAAGGACAATCTATATACCATGAAAAGAAAGAACTGAAAGTAATTTGCGAAATCACCAGACAATTACATCACAGTAATAATTATTCATACCGTCTCACCCCAGATGCTACGTCCCGGAATGCGACGGCACCGAGCCAGTGTACAGCCCGGACTGGGTGCTGAACGCCATCCCCGCAAGTGGCAGCTCCTTCGCTAACTGCGAGCGCTACACCCCCACCGGGGTCAACGGCACGGCCAACATCTGCCCCGCGACCATCTTCAACCAGAACAATGTCCAGGAATGCGACAGCTACGTCTACGAAAAGACCAACTCTGTTGTTTATGACGTGAGTTTCTACTGTATATGGTATTCGTTTCTATAAGGTGATAAAGGATTGTGAACGTGTACGTACGGTAAAAGTGCGATAAAAGTGTCGCTAAGCTCACATCTTGAGAACAGCTGGTGTTTGAATTGAAATTGAAATTTTAAGAACAGTAAAGAAATTCCTTAGTATTTTATGTACTTACATAAACTGATAACATAAAGTAATGACTAACCTCTACTGCCGTTAGAAGTTCGTGGGCCTCCAAAAAAATGTGTGCGTCCAAACACTACAAAAAGCGTCTTCGTCCATTCCTGCCTACGTTCGAGCTGTGTGCCAGTGAATAGCTATAATAACTATGCAAAAAACTAGTCCAAGCGTAAACTGAAAGATATTATGCCTTTACTGTAGTACCTAGTCTATAATTGATTTTCTATCTTTCAGTTCGGCTTGGAATGTCAAGAATGGCTGCGAGCATTGGCTGGGACATTAAGTAGTGTTGGCACCCTGCTTGTGTTGCCCATCGTTGGTGCAGTATCCGACAATTACGGACGAAGGATCGCCCTTATCATCAGTGTCTTTAATTTGGCCCTGATCGGCTTCATCCGGGCCTTCTCCACGAGTTACACGATGTACCTCGCGTTGCAGGTCCTTCAGACCACCCTCGGAGCTGGCACATTCAGTTCTGCTTATGTCTTTGGTAAGTTGGGAGTGAAAAAAATGCGTAAATTATTTCAACTAATTAATTACTATGTTCACATGAACCGTCATGCCGGGAACATAATCCGGCCCTAGACCGTTTCGAGGCCGGGATTAATTTTATTAATTGTAATGTTCAAGTTTCAAGACTCAAGCTTCGAGTTCAGAACGTAACTCCGAAACTTTTTTCCCGGTGCCGACAACTCCTTTGTAAAATCGGATATCGGCAAAAGCAGCACTCGGACTTTTTTGAAGCGATCAAGAGATTGTTCGTACAATTAGTCGTCGGCGAAACGAATATTCGGAGTTGTCGGCATCGGAAAAGAAGTTTCGGAAGTACGTTCTGGACTCTCAATAAGATTCAAGAAGATTGTACTTCCAGTTAGCATAAAAAACTGTATAAATACTCCAGCAATAAATTTTTGATACGCTTTGATGAAAATCTTTGTCTCCCCACATTTTCTTTTAGCTGCTGAATTGGTGGGCCCGAAGTACCGCATCTTGGCCAGCGCCATTTGCTCTTCAATGTTTGCGGTGGGTCAAGTGATCCTGGGCGGAGTGGCGTGGGCGGTCCAACCCTGGCGGTACATGATCCTCGCGATCCACATACCGTGCTTCGTCATCATCAGCTACTACTGGCTGCTGCCTGAGAGTGTGCGTTGGCTGATCTCCAAGAAGAAGTACGATGAAGCTCGTGAAGTATTGGAAGATGTAGCGAGGGTGAACAAGAAGGAAATCAGTGAGAAATCGCTGAATGAACTGCTGCAGGATCCGGCTGTTGATGAGAAGGTAAACCTATACTGTTCTTTAGTTGCGGTCTATAGTCGGGACGGCTTGCGCGCGACGATCGGCCCAAAGTTTCACCCGTATGCCCTTCAGGCAGGCAGGGCATGGGATGGAGGAGTGTCGATGTTCTTTAGAAAAAAATGGGGGATTTCTTGTTGACATCGTTAGAAATCGAGTAATAGGTATCATTAATTTTTAGACTTGAAATTGCTTTCTAGACTGATACCAAATTCCCAAATGAGAAATTTGCAGTATTTGAGAGTGTATGTAGCCTGTGCTTTTCAATCGGGGGGTCGTGGGTTCCAAAATTGTATTTAACGGAATTTAAAACCGAAATTATATATTTATAGTATATAAAGTAACTACCTCCTATAGGTATTATTCTCAAAAACATATTCAGTATATTTTTATCATTATTGATTGCTACGGGTCACTAGGCGAAAATACGCATACCTTATCAGTTATCACTTATTTTACAAGTAGCAAACGTTGACACATTTGTATGTTAAGAGATGATTATCTCCTACTTCATTTATCTTATAATGATTAATATATTAAAAGTAGCGATAAACAACAACTTATCTTTATAAGACAGAATTAGGAAAATCTCCTATAGTTAGTCATTATGATAAATAATATAAAACAAAGTCGCCTCCCGATGTCTGATACATATGCTACATCTTTAAAACTACACAACATAATATTCTAGATTTATATATAGTGATTTTATATGAAGATTTATGTGTGTAAGCGCAAATAAGTATGTAAGAGCGTCTGTGGTCCAGTTGGTCGGATACTTGACTAGTAACCGGAAGGTCGCGGGTTCGAGTCCGGCTACTGGACGTATACCAATGGGACTCTTCAACTATGTACACAATGCAACGCTCGTACGGTGATGGACAACATCGTGATGAAATCCGCTCACCACAAGGTGTGTGAACACTATAACGTCGATGGGTTCATCCCCTGTCACGTTGGGTTAAATACGCTTGGTGAACCGTGGGCATTTACTTTCCTACCCCGTTTTGGGATTAAAAGGCGTTTGTGTATATTGTATTACGTGTGTGAAACATGCATGTAAAACCAAGGCAACACTGTTAATCTAAATATATAAATATAAAAGGAGAAACTGACTGACTGGCTGACATATCAACGCACAGCTCAAACGGCTAAATATAGGCACTTGAAATTTGGAGGGGGGTGGGGAGGGTTAAGAAAGGAATTTCCGATATTCCCTCGGGAACGGGAATTAACAAAATTAGAAAACCCTTTTGTATGCAAAATTTGAACCGCTACAGTAATGTAAGTATATAGGCAAAACAACCGCGTTTGCCGGAGACTAGGTAGTAATTTTACACCTGTCTCTTGTAGGAGTAGGCACAGCCAATCGGTCTTCACTAGCTGTGGTTCTGGTGGTAATACTTTTTTTGTGTCGTCCATATTAATTAATCTTTTCACACATGCACTTCACTTATTGGATCTAAAGTACCTAATCATTTTACCCTCCAGGAACAACAGAACAAGCCCAATGTCTTCAAAGTCATCATCAGATCACCGACCCTTCTACGTCGCGTGTGCACCACGCCTATATGGTGGATCACCGCGACCTTCATCTACTACGGCCTCTCGATCAACTCCACTGGTCTCTCCGGCAACATGTACCTGAACTTCATCCTGGTCTGCGCCATTGAGATACCCGGATTCTTCCTTGCGTTCTTCCTGTTGAACTATATTGGTAGAAGATTGGTGCTGTCGAGTGCCTTTTTTGCGGCAGCGGCTTGCAATATTGCCTTCGCTTTCACATCGACTGGTAAGTTTATCTTTCTAAACTCTTGAAAAAAGGAATGAAGTGTTACATAACTGCTATACAGTCTGCCTAGAATATGGTCTACAACCCTATTGGTTTCAAACTCATATGAATACCATTACTTAGATATTTTGCTTTACACGTACATATAACAAGTCACCTTACTGTGGAAAATTGAGGGGGTTCATATAAAACGACTACTTTATTCTCAAGCCACCCACGCGACATATTCATGCTATCTTCCAGCGCTCTGAAAAATGTATAGCCGTTCTAAAAAGTGAGCTTGCTTTACTGAGAGCAGGAGAGCAAGACATTGCTGGGATTGGAGACGTTCACAGTTAAAACTTGAAAGGAAAAAACCTTCACCATTTGTAAATCCTTGTACTGAAAACCAAATTTCTATACCAATATTATTAAGAGGAAAGGTTTGATTTTTTGTTTGTTTTTTTGTCAGATTAAAAAAAAAAATCATTGTTGGAGAGCTACATTATTCTTCAGTAACATAGGTGCTAACCGCATGGCACAGCTAGTTTTTATGTAAAATGCACTACACTTTTAAAATGAGTTTCTCCTCTACGTTCTCAGACTTGACTAAGTTACGTCTTGCACTGTTCCTGATGGGCAAGCTGGCAATCTCAGGCGGCATGAACACTAACTATCTGTTCACTTCGGAGCTGTACCCCACCGAGTACCGGCACAGCTTACTCGCTTTCTCCTCCATGATTGGTCGAATTGGTTCAATCACTGCTCCCATGACGCCTGTGCTGGTGAGTGATTTTTTTTAAATAGATTTTAGAGCGGGTTTCACATTTTTGTTATCATGGGCTGAGTGACTTACTCGAGTGTTGCCCACGTTTTAGATTTAACAGTTGGATCCTTGACTTGTAACTGGAAGGTCGCGAGCTCGAGTTCGGCTACGGGACGGATACCAATGGGACTCTTTTTCAGAGCCTATGTACGCAACGCAACGCTCGTACGGTGAAGGACGACATCGTGATGAAACCCGCACACCACAAGGTGTGTGGACCCTATAATGGCGGTGGGCTTATCCCCTGTCACGTTGGGTTAAATACGCTTGGTGAACCAAGCATGGGCATTTGCTTTAGCAAGTGCTTCTGCTTGCCCCGCTTTGGAATAAAAAGGCGAGGAGTGTATTTTTTACACCTATAGTATTTATACATTATTCCTAGATGGTGTACTGGCACGGCATCCCGTCCCTCATGTTCGGTGCCATGGGTCTCCTGTCAGGGTTCCTGGTGCTCACCCAGCCGGAGACGAAGGGAAACAGTCTGCCAAACACCCTCGAGGAAGCTGAGAATATTGGCAAGAATCCTTCAAAGATTTAAGATTCTATGACGTTCTTAGTACAAAAGGATATAGTTTAGGTGGTAATGTTGCAATTCAGGAGTTTTGGGATGCAGACAATTAGTGCAGGCAGCATACAGGAAATAAATGATTAGGGTAATTGTCCATTGCCATACTCTTACAGGATTCATAGACATAGACATTAGACGTAGACTTTAATTTATTTATATTCAAATTTTTTTAAATCACAATGAACAAGCGTTTGATCACCATCCTGCCTGATGTTAAGCAGCGATGTGGCCTACGATGGAGCACACTTGTTCACATATTATGTTTGTTTCCGTTATTGTATACTATTGTTATTATTGTCGATTTAAAGTTTCCGACTTTCTTGTCGGTGTAATGATAGACCCCTAAGCCAAACTGGTATCGCATAGTATGTGTGTTGTGTCTTGTCTGTGTATGGGGTCCTGTGTGTTATATCTTTTTCAGTTTGGATGAATTTTCTAACAATTCGCGATGTGTTGGGTATTTTTGATACATTGGATGGTCTAATGATTGGAGGGATCCTTGTGGTTGGGGCGGAATAACTTCAGTTCTAGAAATAACTGTTAGCTCAGTGATCGGTCAATAAAATAAAATGTGTGGACTGTATTTTAACTGGTCGTGTTCACCAAGTATCTTAATATATAAAAATCCAGTGTCATGATGTTTGTTCCGAATGAACTCTTCACCAAGGCAACCGATATTCACAAAAGTTGGCATTTATATATGTAATTTCGTCCAATTTGAGAGATAGGATAGTTTATATTTCATGACGTTGGGCACAGGCCACCCTGGAGGATATACTAATTTTATATTCATATTAATAGCTAAGACAGGACAACGTCTGTTGATTCCACTAGTTAAATTATAAACAATAAACGTAGGATTCGCGACAATTATAAGCGATAACGTAAAGTGCCGAACATGAGCGAATGACGTGAGAAGTCAAATCCGCCAAGACTTTCGGAACCCCGCTTATAGTCTCCAACAATAACTATTGGTTGGTACTATAGTGACATGTTTTAGATTCCAAAATCTAGTTATTTCGTTTTTGATTTCGGTGTATTTGATAAGTTTTTTGACCATTTATTTTTGTAAGTTATATGTGTTAGGTACATTATGTCAATGAGTAGGGCTGATTTATTTGTTTTATTGACTACTATTATTATTATAACGCCAAAATTAACTTTTTCTTAAATTAACTTCTAACCCCCGTTTTACCTCTTTAGGGGATGAATTTTGTAATATCCTTTCACTACTTTGAAGCTATTTTAGCTTTTTAGTGTCGAAAGGTTAAGCTTTGACGAGTCAGTGATGAATTAATCAGTCAGGACTCGGAGTTTTATATATAAGTATATTATTATTTATATATAGTAATAATAGTAGTTTTTCATAATATATGAATATGTATAAGTATATGTAGCACCTGTATGACATTTTTTTTAACTCTATGAACAAGCGTTTGACCAAGATCCTGCCTGATGTTAAGTGGCGATGACTGGTACTGCGCAGGAAACACAGACTCCGGCAAGTCATTCCACATCATGGCGGTTCGCACTATAAAAGTAGACGCAAACCGTTTGGTTCGTGTAAATGGCAAATCCACCTGGTATGGATGACGTTTCGCCGTACTCCTGTCTGTCCTATTGTAAAAAAACGCGATGGGGATATTAGGTTATGCAACTCCGTAGCACACTCTCCGAAATGCACCCGATAGAAGACAGATAGGCTCGCAACTTTGCGGCGATGCTTTAGGCTTTGTAGCCGAGAATCAAACAGCCTGTTGTCACCTATGAGCCTTCTAGCACGCCTCTCTATTGCCTCCAGAGCCTCAAGCTGGTATTTGGCTGATCCATCCCAAAGATGAGAGCAGTATTCCATACACGACGAACTTGTGCTTGATACAGTGTGAGCAACTGTTCCGGTGTGAAATACCGTCGCACCTTCGAGAGGATGCCCAGCTTCTTGGCTGCCCGTTGGGCCGTAGCCTCAATATAGGAGCCAAAGTTGAGGTTGGAGGTTAGCGTCATGCCTAAAAGCTCCAGCCGATTGGCTATAGGCAGGGGTACATCCTGGAAAGTAGGAGCCAGATTGAATGGGCTCCTTTTTGCTGAGAAAAGACACGCCTGGGTCTTAAGCGCATTGAACCTGACCAGATTAGCCTCGCCCCAAGATACGATTTCTCTAAGGGACATGTTACAATATGACAACAATAAAATAAATATTAATAATATTATGAAAAGTTTGGGTCAAGTTTCATAGTGTGAACGGCTGTGACGGAGTCTGTAGCCCCAGCACTCCTATTGTTGGGTGCTTCTGGGTGTTTCATCTATCTCCATGTTTTTTTTAAGCAAACGAGAACAGTACTGACATGATATTAAAAGTTTAAAACGTGTATTATAGCGCAAACATTAACAAAAGATAAGCATTCAGCTTACCTTCGTTGTTTGCCCGACGTTTCGACACAGTTACATGTGTCGTGGTCGCGAGCTGACTGTCAGCTACATATAATACCCGTTTTAAACTTTTATTATTATCTCTATGAATAAACCTCAGTTGACCTAAGTGTAATACCAAATATATAGTCAGTATCTATCTAGCATTCATGTGTTTTAATTGTGTTCCCTGGGCCGCACATCACATACCTATTATGTCTTTTTAAAAATATTTATGTAATTATATCAGTCTTTGGCACCCATACAGAGTGTAAAAGGACCCCGAGAAATGGTCTTAAAACATTGCTGGGCTCGTCAAAAAGAACAACTTTTACTATGGCGACCATTGCTCGGGATAATTTTTCACTTAATATAGTACAGGGCGTTCTAGTTTGGGTTCAAGTGACTGCTTGAAATGTCCCTCGAATCCTAAGGAGTTTAATTAATCAATAGATTCACGTATGAGCAAAATATTTAGCGACATTTTAAGCTGTTTAATGTCTATCTGTCCCCTTTTCTATGCTAGCTTATATGACAACACACATCAAAAGTGTCTAGGGATCAAGAACTTTTTTATCTGTAAAAAAATCTAATTTATTTAAATCAAATCTTCTGGATTGGTCTCCTACCTAATTCCCCATGCCTGTATCAATGACTTATCAACACATTTCGAATAAATTATGAATGAATACAGTTTTTGAAAAAAAAATCTTGATTGCAATCTTCTAAAAAGTACTTGGTCCCTAGACACTTTTCATGTGTGTATGTGATGTATGTATTTATGTTTAATTCAAACCGCTTTGTGCAAATTTTAGAGAATTGATGATTATAGAATTATTTTATAACAACAACAAGTTTTACTACATATGTGGATATTGGATATTTAATTATGTATAATATATTTATTATTTAAGTTACTATGTGCAATATATATGGCCCCTGTCAGGGCAGGCAGAGCTCATTAAATGTTATGTACCTACTTTATATGACACAAATTGACACAATAAAGAATACTGAATACTAAAAAGGAGTCATGTTTGTAATATCTACCCGAAGGTCACCTGTTAAGCGCTGTGTTGGTAATATTTCGACTAACTAAGCATAC
>SJJU01010716.1:0-23994 GCA_012932125.1 Conopomorpha cramerella | reverse complement strand
TCCTGTTTTTTTTCATTGAGGAGTATGCAGGTTAGGCAAACACCATCATTTTAATGAACTGTCACTACAAGTATAACGCTGAATATTGTCAACAATTTATTCGTAACTATAGCTAGTAATATAGCAACCTTTGTCACGTCACATACCAAGATATACCGGAAGTTTAGTAATTAACCAAAAAGATATAATATTAAGCATTCATCTTACCTTACAAACTTTTAATATAATGTCAGTGCATGTTTCTTTAAAAAAATATTTAGAGCCTTAGGGCCTTACTAATAATGGCGGAATTGCTATTTCGTAGATACACAAAGCTCAACTTAACTTGTTAGTTGTATGTCAAATACGGAATAACCATTTCAAGTAGACCTGTAATAACCGTTGTATAAGAGACAATGCGTTTATTGGTAAGGGGGTATTAGTCAGCCGATAGTTTAGTCGGGCGCATTATCACTATAAAGATGTATGGTGATGCGACTAAGTCTTTAGTCTGCGGGCGCACGAAGGTAGATATATTGTGACAAGTAAAAAATAACTTGAATGTCTACGAACATTCGCGACATGGAATTTTAGGATGGTAGAACAGTTTTATGGACGACTGTATCTACCTATTAAGTAGTTGCTTGCTACATTTTCCAATACTCGTAAACGGCATATGTGACCTAAGACATATTTGAGGTGTGAAATGTTGGAATCATTGTGTTCCCTTCCTATTGGTGATAGCCATCATAACTGTCAGAGCCGTCATTTTCTATTTTCTTTATAGGTATAAGGGATATTGTATAGGTACTGTCCCAGATGGGATTTGGATTGTAGACGTCGAAAATCTTTGTAATAATTTAAGTAATATGGATAAAACTGGTTTTTAAGATGGAAATGAGGTATAAAGTGCGAGGTAAAACCCTTTATTATATTAAAAATCGAGAATAATATTATTCATTGATATTATGAATCGTGGTCGTCCTATCTGTATTACCTACTAAGCAATCTGTATACTATCTCAATGGATAGTTTACAGAGTCATCAGAGACTAAAGATATTTTCTTTATCCCAGGGCAAGGTGATAATGCACGATCCATTCGCGATGCGTCCGTTCTTCGGCTACAACTTCGGGGAGTACCTGAGCCACTGGCTGTCCATGCCGCGTCCGGAACGGAAGATGCCCAAAATATTCCACGTCAACTGGTTCAGGAAGAATGATGAGGTATGTTTCTTAACTCACACAGCACAGTAAAACTTCTATGTTATTAAGTCGAGTGTCCACGAATGTGTTAAATAAGTAATGCGAGATTTCTTGTGACAGTTGATTGTTCCTAGTTCTGTCAATTATGTCGGATTTGCCGACAAAAATTATAACTACCTACCTACTTCTGATTGAAAAAAGGAATGTGTGTCTGAATTGTTTTATCTGTTAGTGTAGATTTGCTAATAAGCTAAGTTTACGATGAAAATAATGCTTATGTTCTACAATTTCTTCTTCGTAGGTACCTATCGAATCTTCTACGTAATATTTGTACATATATGAAAGCGCAAAAGGTTGAATTTCACTCTGAAAACAAAATAAGTAGGTCTATTTAGCACAACCCTTGCATTGGCTATTCTATCACTTTCGTAACTCTTCCATTTGCCATAGACAAAAGACCAAACCGTCAATAAGAACATTTTTTTAAGCGCAAATCAATTTCCAGGGTGAATTCCTTTGGCCGGGCTTCGGTGAGAACTCCAGGGTACTTGACTGGATACTCCGCCGTTGCGATGGGGAGCAATGCTACCGGGAAACTCCACTTGGACTCGTTCCTACTGATGATGGACTGAACCTTGAAGGGTTAAAGGACATCAACGTTAAAGAACTGTTCAGCATACCTAAGGAGTTCTGGCTGCAGGAGGTAAGGGTTATTTTGCCATTATTTAAACAAAAAAAAAGATCAAAAGAGCGAGTTCAAAGACAAACGTAGTAGGTAATAAAGTACTTGCATCTCTTTGGTTTTCAACTATGTTTGACAGGTTGGTTTTTTCAGAAAACTCCTCATTTATAATAGATATTGTATATGATGGTGAAGAAAATTCCAGATGAGCTTTCTGTTTTTACTGACTGATTTTTTAATTTCAATTTGTCGCAGTTCAGACGCTCGCATCCATTAGAAAACCGTACACTTATAAAGTCTTATTTTTTGTACTGTTTAAAGTCGTTTCTTTTTTATTAAAAGTTATCTATTTTCCATATACAGTCCGTTCACAGTTATTTTACCGCCGAATGTTACAGCCAGAAGCCGCGGATGGTATATAAAATGACGTCTGTCAAAGGTAAAATAACTATGAACGGTCTATAGATACATTGTCCAACTCTAAGAAAATATTGATAGCACAGCCAACATAACATGCTACTCTGTGGGCATGCTTTTGGGGCCATTACGGTATGTAACTAGCATGGCGGCGGCGGCCTCAAATATTCCAAAGCTTCCACTCGTAATAAGAACAAAAATATTACGGGAATCGCTGCAAAAGCACGCCACTAACTATCAGTACCCGGAAAAAAGTAAAGTAAGGTAATCGGAAGTCCTTTTGAGAGTGTCTTTTCAAAGAAGTTACGTATTTTAAAACATTTTTTTCTTTTCCAGGCCGACGCCCTTGAGAAGTATTTCAAAGAAGAGGTCGGTGACGACTTGCCGTCCAACATATGGGATGAACTTCACAAACTTCGCAAGAATATACAAGAATCCTAGACTAAAATATTCTTATACATATCTATACGCGTAAGCCCTCTAATTTCTAATTCACTGCCACAAAAACTACCAATCACGCGTCTCGCTCTGTCATGATACTGTCAATGTCAATGTGACATTCCAGGTTTTATCAACCATTGGACGATACGAGTTCTAGTGATGCAAAGACTGTTGTGGCAGTGAATCAGAGTATATACGAGGTGTTCGGAAACTCTTTAATCAACCAATAAGATATCTACCTGTGTTCTCGTCCCATGTTCTGTCAATATACACTTAAGATTTTGTTATGAAAATAAGTCAACAATGCAACTAATTTTAAGGAAATGGATCATTTAGCCATAAATTTGACATTCATTTTAGATTCTCTACTTTTTTCTCATAAGCAACAGAGAAATTAAACACAGGCTGATACATATTATGTAATTATGATTGTAGCAGTACCATCAATTGTCAATTTTTTATATGTGTGTCTTTATTAATATCATGTCTTAGCCATGAAAAAAAGAAAAAAAAACTTGTTTCTCTCTATATTTTTAAGGTTTTGATAAAAAAAAATGTACTATTAGCTTGGCATAAAGGGGCAGAGGAAATAAATATGGCAAATTTTTTGTCATCTAGAAATCTCATATAGAATTCTGTCAAATTTTGACGTTTCTGCATAGAGTGTTGCCACAAAAGAATTTCTAAACTTATTTTTGCCAAGCTGTACCTACACGCTGATGAAATGGAGAATCTTCCGTGATGTTTTAACTGACAGTTTTTTTGTTTCTAATACAATATATTATGACATTAATGACGTATGAAGTATATAGGAACCCGTCATAAAAAAAACACAGAAAATTCTCCATCTCGAGCGTGTGAATGAATGAAAAGTATTTCATGGACTAGATTTCAACGATTCATTGAAAAACGGCTGTGTTTCTCATTAGTAATGTAAGCAAAAATTATAGTTTGTATTTGGGAGCCTGAATCTAGACTTAAGGTCATATTTCTCAGATGGACTTCTATCAAAATAGATTTATTTTGTATAGTAGGGGAATGTTGTATGGAGAAGTCAAATATTTTGTTTCCAACTCCATTATTTCTTAATACAAAACACTTTGACCCTTGGAAATACGTGAGATTATGAGAAAAATAATAAATATATAGGGTATGTTATGAAGGCGTACCTACTAAAATCCTAACATAAACTAAGGACCGAATTCATGACTCCCAATCAACCTGTATACAAATTAAAATTAATAATAAGAGTATGTAATGTTAATATCTTTATTGTCGATTCAATAAACAATAATTTGAATGATCACTTCATGTGTTTCGATGAGAAGACCCTCACTCCGTCCTGCGTGGAGGCTCTGGCGTACTTCGTTAGTATCGCGTTCACGTTTAACTTTTCTGTAGCGTAGCGTCTGTGAAAACAATGACCTTTGTATGAATATTGGCTAGTGCACTGCTATAGTCTGACCGCAACCGCTGTGCTGCGTCTTAAGTATTGCACGGGGAGGTGGGGTGTGGGATGTTGAGGTTTTAGGTGAAATGGATAGATCGATGTAACAGGAATAGGTTTATTAAGGTTCTATGATAGATTCTGTTCGCGATATGAATAAACGAGCGACTTGTTTACATGTGACAGATGTCCCAAGTGTCGCAGGCGCAGACAGGTGCGATGACAGTCTTCACATGGGAAGGCCGATGTCAGTGAAAAAACTATAGTAGAATAGTGGCGTGTGATAGTGATATCTAGCATATTATGTATACTATACAGGGTGTAATCGTTAAGTGTGGCTAGGTCATAATTCCGTAAATATAACAGATATCAGAAAACTTTCACAGTGTATTACCCAATGAGAAGAATTTTAAATTTTTTTTTTAAATAAAATCAGAAATATCCCAAATATTAACTTTAAACCATACCATATTTTTTTATGGGGATTGATAAATTATTGTGTATATATAATTATACTTATCAGAAAGTTATCTTACTCGATATAAGGGGATATTTCATCGGCTGTCCACTTAGGTCTCGTCTGAAACAGTATCTTGAACCTGTCGTTTATGTCTTCAGGCAGATCACTCTCCAAGAACGTCCATATAACGGGCGGGTGACTCGATCTGTCAACTAGCGCCACTCCTGACAAATACGACTCCTGTAACGAAGTGTTATAAGTTTGAATATATCCATCAGTGGCGTGCACACCATATAGGCAGAAAGACACTGCCTACCTTAGTGTTTTCGCTGCCCGACCTAATAATAGAGTTGTTGCTAGATCTCTTTTTGTTGTACTCACGACATAGGCTAACGAAGGTCCTGTGTTTTGTGCGTGAGTAGATATGTAGGTACCTATATTTCGTAAAGACAAGTTGTCAATCCTTGGGGACTACCTTGTCGTAAAATCCAGTGCACGCCACTGATATCCATCTATGTATCCACCCGGCTTTAGGATTTAGGGCGTGAGTGTATTTTTTAAAGAAACGCGCCCTGACATGATATTAATAGTTTAAAACGGGTATTACTATAGAAAATTAAACAAAGATAAGCATTCAGCTTACCTTCGTTGTTTGCCCGACGTTTCGACACAGTTATGTGTCGTGGTCGGGAGCTGACTGAAATATTTTTTTTTTAATTATTACTATCAGTATCTGATGGCAAAAAAAAGTTTAAAAATAGCGATTTTTATAAAGCAATGAAAAAAGTCATCTGTCAACTGAAATTTCGAGGAATGGGGAATTTCCTTTGACGTTTTTTAACTTTGTTTGGAAAGTATGACAGTAATGACAGTTCTAAGCCCGAAAATCTGTCAGAAAAACGTCAAAGAAAATTCGCCATTGTTTTTGTTGGTGAACCATAAAGTATCAAAAGGTTTTACTTCAATTCCCCTAGTAATTGCTAGCGTCAATTTCTTCTTTCCCATTATTTTTCCCATCAGATCCTGGTAGACCTATTGTACTAGTTGAAGTTTATTTTTCTTTAAAATTATCACTAACAACTATTTTCTTCTTTGACACATTCTAGATTCACATTTTCTCAGCATTGTCGCCATAGTAAAAGTTGTTATGTTGCCCAACAACGTTTCTAAAACCTTACCCATAGAAACTGTAGAAATAGGATAACAAGACAAGTACCTACGTACATAAATAAAATGTCTCACATACCTGAGTTGTCATTCCTTCAGGCATAGATTCATTCCAAGCCTGCAGGAATTGAGAGTAATTAAACTTCCCAGCATTTTTCAGTAGGACCCGCGCTAAATAACGGCATACTTTATCTTCCCTGTATTTGTAATACTGTTCACCATCTTCCACGTCAGTCGGTACTGTATAAAACCTAAAAACACCTTCGACAATAACTCGCGGTACTAAATCCTTCAGACTTTCTAATGTAACTTCTTTGGAAACTTTGTCAAGAGGCCACGAATTCTCTTCAATAAGATCCAGCATCAGAGACAGTACTCTGAACTCATACTCGAACTCCAACAGTCTGTAATAACCATCGATTTCTATTGCGTGTATTCTATCTAATTCTTCTTTCAGTTCAACGTGTGATGCTTGAATTTTCTCAAATACTTTATCGTAATCCATTAGAGCACTCTTATCTACGGCGTATTCTAATTCTGAGCCCTGATAAGTGCTGGCTTCGAGGAGTTTACGCAATTTTGAAACTCTCGGCTTACAAATCTTCAATTCGTAGTATGTGAAAAATGTATTTATTATGTCTTTGTGCTCGATTCGTCGTGGTGGTTTCCCGTCATCGGAATCTGTTGATTTGTTTAAACTCGCGTTGGATTTATCGAAGGATGTGTCTGAATCGCTTTCCATGGAGTTGTTTTTTATGGTTTCGTCCATTCCTGTGGCTGCGGCGAACATCAGGTCAGGGACTAATAAGAGGCTGTTTGATGTCTCCGCCTCTTTCACGTCGTAAGTTCTGTCATGAGTGCACAGTACTACATTTTCGTCTGGATCCCCTGAAATACATTTAACAATCTGTACCTACTCCTTTGCTTCGTTGGATTTGAAAATTAGGGAACAAATTTTGGGTGACAGTTTCGGCAGCTGTATAACTGAAAAATTTCGTTAACGTATGTTAATATTCATAGTTTTTGCGTGAAATAAAGAACAGCGCACAATGTTTATTACTTTTAACCACACACGTTGATATAAGGTTATTACAATTTGCTAATTTGTCCTCTCTAAACTGGCTTCGGGAATTTCTGAAGGTATAGCTACCTACACTGAGCGCGGACACTCTTTGGATGGGTCAGTGGTCACCCATTAAGTAGTATCTTTTTGAGCGTTTCTGTGCTTTAGACACCACGTTAAACCGTGAGTCCTGGTTCCTTAGTGGTCTGGTCCCGGAACTAACAGTTGAACAGAACATTTGCTTAATACCGGCTGGACGGGCGACGGCGTGCGTTCTGATAATAGCCACACAAGCCAGTCGTTTGTGGTCCAGTTGGTAGGATACGAGTGCGGATCGTAGGTTCGATTCCGGGTACTGGACGTGTACCACTGGGACTCTTTTTCAGAGCCTATGAACACAACGCAATGCTCGTACGGTGAAGAACAACATCGTGATGAAACCCGCACACCACAAGGTGTGTGAACCCTATAACGGCGATGGCTTCACCCCTTGTCACGGTTAAGTTGTACAGTTAATCAGTCAAGTACAGTTGGTGAACCGTGGGCAATTGCTTAGGGAGTGCCTATGCCTACCCCGCTTTGAGATTAAATGGTGTGAAGTATGAGTGTGTGTGTAAAAAGACGTAACTAGTCATTCGATAAATCTTTGTATCATAACAATTACAGAAGCGATTGCGGGAATAGGCTTCAAAGCATGCTACTAATGAGCTGGGTCCAGCTTAAATATTATACCTTTAAACACCAACTCGTTGCCAGCTTCAATTTCACGCAGTAAGTTACTATCCAGCTGCATTAACCGCAAGTCCTGGTTATGTCCGCTCACATGTGGGAACCTAATTACTTGCGTGTAGTCTGTTAGTTCCGATTCCTGAAGTTTTGCTGTTTTTATAATCTTTCTTGCTTCCTCTGAAGTACGCATTTCCCTGTAAGTAAAGCAATTGTTCTGGTAAACAGTGAAACCCTATTAAAACGGTATTATTAGTACCGCTCGAACAATTTTGCATAGATATATTTTTAGGTCACATTTTTTCTTTCTATTTTAGAGATACAGCGTTTATAACAGTGAGCGGACAGATTGACGGCGCGTGTTCGTCTGGCGGTCTTATACGGGCTGTTACAACGATCAGTATGGAAAGGAAGTCTGAAACTATAAGACATACGAAAACACATGTTTTTAGGATAGGAACCATGTCATTGATTTTAGTAACGAGAAAAATTGCATTGATAATAGGTTTATTATACTTAGCTCGTAATTCGAACCCGATTGTTAGAATTGACACTATTTCTATTTAGATATCGTTTCTGTAAGTCTTGAGCAGTAAATGTTTCTATGATACATGATGTTTAAAATTAATGTATGTACATCGTTTTCAAATTACTTTAATTTATTTCAGTAGGTATTCGATTTTAAATACTTAGCAGTTTTTCTTGTTATTAAAATCGATGACATGATTCCTAAGAATCATCTATTGATTTTCGTATGTCTTATAATTTTAAACTTTCCCATTCTGACCGTTCTTAAAAGTTACCTATTTAAAGCTCATGTTTAAAGTTCCCTATATTCGAACACCATAGACAAAATTCGTAGTACTGACACCTGACACTGACAGCTAGTATTTTTTTTCTTCATAAAATAGCAACACCGAATCCGGCACCTGTCAAAATTAGCAATGAGAGAATAAAATTCCTCTTTTCGAATCCCGAAACACGATTAATTTTTAGGTTTGTTTTTAGTGTATTATCTATAGTAAAAATGTCGATATTTGGCGACGTGCTTCCGACAATCAGCAGTAATGAGGAGAAGAAGAGCTCGTCGGCGGGCGCGAACCTTTCTCCGTATCTAAACTTTGATCCCAATTACATACCGAAAATGCAACCAGAATTCCTTTATCCTGACGACAGTCATATGGCCACGACTGCCAGGAGGTCCAATGTCGCTTTACCCATCATAGGAATGTCATTCATGTCAGGTTCAGGTAAGAAAATCAATGTCTTTATTAAATAACCTCTAACACCTACTCAACATTGGCCCAAGGTTAGGTTTGATTTTTTCAGATCTTCCTTTATTTACCACTGAAATCTCGCTAGATACCAAAGTACATATTTTATTTTAAAAGATATACAGATATCGCTAACAAAATAATCGGGTTTTATTAGCTTGTAAGTATTTTGCTATACCCTAAAAAGATTCATGTATAATACCTCAACTACCGATGTAACATCACTGTGAACAACATGAGCAATATCCACATATTTTTTTCAGGTATTGGTGGAGTAGCGGGTTTGTACAAGGGACTAAGAGCCACAACACTGGCAGGGCAAACTGGGAAAGTAAGAAGAACTCAAATTGTCAACTATATCATGAAACAAGGTAAGATTGTACTGTGTGTTATCATCATTTTATGAGAGAATATGAATATTATTCCAACATCAAACTTTGGCATACCACCATCAAACAAAAATAGGGACTTTGAATCTTAATCATATTTATTGTATTCTGTGGGACATATGTTGTACCACATCTATAGGTAGAATAAATGGATTTTCATGGATTTGGGCATTACAAAAGTAAAACTAGTATTACCCTGCCCTGTACTGATATTTTTCTAGTGGTCCGCCCCAATTTTTGATTGTGTTCCTATACATACATACATATAAACCTTCCCTTGGAAACACTGTATTAAACATGATAATCCATTCCAGTTTTAAATGTTGTTTAGATATCATATATAAGCAAACATTTTTTAATTGTCATGAAATCAAGTGCTGTCTAGTACTTTTAAGTTAACAATAACTTGCTCCTCTTTTTAGTAGTCGTACAGATGAAATCTGAAGTTTAATTCTTCACTTATACATTTCAGGAACAACTACTGGCTGCACATTGGGCATTATCGCATCATTCTACTCATGCATTGCACTGGGCGTTACGTGGGTTCGAGACAAGGAGGACACAACAAACACATTCATTGCCGCAGCTACTACAGGTCTCATTTACAAAAGCACAGCTGGCCTACGGTCTATGGGTCTTGGCGCTGCAGTTGGTCTAAGTCTTGCTGGTGTATACACTCTTGTCACTGATAACGACAACATATGGAGTAAGGCTCACTATAATCGATTGTGATTCAACACCGCCTATAAAAATTAGTACAACATGTAAATATAGACTGTTAATTTAGTTGTTCTTATGTTTAATTCAATCAGCCAAAAAAAAAATATCTGTACACAGGGCTTATTCTCTCCCATGCCTCGTGTTTCAGATCTAAAGAATATTCCTGCTGAAATATTGTTTTCCCCCTATTGAAAGCAGGCGTAGCACAATTTATTATAAGCTTGTTAAAAATAAAACCAAACCGTAATTTTTATTATGTATTTTTATTTTTATGAACATAATTTTAATTGCACATATTTACATAATGGTAGACGTTTTGGGATAAATTCTAATGTTGAGCAATTCTGCTGTAGGTGATATGAAACAAGTAACAAAGGACTTTTGATTGTTGCTCTTGCTTACCTCTTAAGGGAAAAAGAGGTATGTGCAAGGGTTTTAAAAAAATTAAAAAGTTTATTGACATCAACTCGAAAACAGCCTTTTTATTCCATTTCATAATTATTTTTATAGGTAGGTGAACTAGCCAAATCAAAGTAGTTCAGATTTTGTTTCTGAATAGTCAAGGATTGATTTCTTTTAATGCTGACCCTGATTACAGCTTTTTTAATGTAGCTGAATTTGTTTTTTATAGGTAAACTGAACATCAGAAATGATAACCTAGTTATTTAAAAAACATAACAGCCAACTTGTTAATTGCTTCATTGAATCATTTTAAAATAATCAGAAGTGATCCCGGCAGTCCTTGACTAAACCGAGGTAGGTAAAATGTTTAGCCAACCAGACTATTGTTACAAAGAGACGTTTATACATATATTTTACATTACTTATATATTTACAAGACTATTAAATGCTACCAAGTACATAGATTAAAAACATAGTAATATGAACATTCATAAGTAGGTATTTACCCAAATTTTTGGCATAGAAAATTAAATGATGAATGGCCAAAGAATATCTTTTTTAGCATTATAATAGGAAATCGGTTTCGTTTTAAAAATATGTGCTTTATAAAAGCTATTCCTAACTGTTTTGGTATTTACCTAATTAACTAAGTTTTGTTCATATGAGTAAGTACCTAATTAGGTATACTGCTACATAGTTCTCATATTTTGTTTGACAAATTCATTGTAGGAATTCTTGTTACAGGTAGGTAGTTATGCTAAATAAAAAATATACTATGTGCTTATCCATTTACACATTTGGTGTATGTAAAGCCAAGTTTCCACCAAATCAAAGAAAAGAACAAAAAAATATTTTTTCTGACCTCTACCCTGACGGCAGCCCCTGGGGGACATCAGGCACAGGATTAACGGGTCCCCTACATAGGGGGGCCAATAGGAAAAAAAAAGTCCTGATGTCCCTAGGGGATTTGGTCTGGCGAAAGTTCAGACAGAAAGGCAAATATTAAGTAGGAAATTAAAATATGGCTAGACCATTATTTGAATGAGAGATTCTACTGTAATTAATGATAACTTAAGTAGTTAAAGCTAAAATAGACTAACATTTTTAAAGTTTAATATCTCCAGAGTACCTAGGTATAACAGTTATCTATGGACACAGGATAATTTTACCAATACATACCTAGTTATTAATTAAACTACCTACCAACATTAAAAAAAAATCAGTCGAAAATAATGGTTAATTACCAAACATATGTATGTTATTGAATGATTATCTCGTAATTCTGTAGTTATTTCTACTCATAGCTATAGGTAAGTAGGTAGGTTCAAAAATAAACTATTTTGTTTCCTAAGTAGCACCTAGCTCCCACTAATTGTTACTGACACATAAGTATGTTCTGTTTGTTTTATTCCATGTAGGTATGGGTAATTCATGGTTCCATTACCTCTGTATAGCAGCTTAACGGTTCTAGCAAGTATAATTATATTGATGGAACATCACCTACCTACCTATAGTTTGGTAACAAAACATAACAATAGTTGGTACAGATGGTATACAACAAAAACATGAATGAAAGGCAACAATTCGAAGCTGTACAAATACAAAAAAATTATGTTATTCTGAAACATGTTGTGGATTACCAGCGTTGCAATAAAATTGGTGAGTATAGTTTATCTACTACTTAAACAGTCAACAATAAAAACTCTTGTCACATTAAAACATACACATAGTATATTCAATACACATTTTATGTCACTGGGAACACTGTTTGCCACACAATCTATATACAAAGTTTTATCATTATCTATAGCATTGTATTTACCTAATTTAATTGGCTTATTTCCATTTTCATGTCTATAATAGCTATTAACTAGCTACTTTTGTTGACACTTGTTCTGATGAGCAATATTATCATACCATTCTAGTATTATCAATATGAGACTTAAGTGCCACATTCAACAATGTTTGCCATAATTAAACACATTCCAGCGATGCAATCTTTGTTTCTAACTGGATTTTGCAGACTTGGCTGCAACCCCTCAGCTTGAAGGTGCAGCTTTTGATGTGTCATGTGTTTACTTTAAAAAGTGACTTCACATCTTCTGGCAGAACACAATTTAAATCCTCTAGCCTTCTTTCTAGAAGAGTTTTCGTATTATCTGGCACAGGTGGATTGTTCTTTAGCACTTCTCTTAACTTTAAAATCATATCTACTATCTCTACTTCTTTCTTGTCAATAGACCACTTCTTCAAGTCACTTTCAGCTAAAGCTTCTAATTGCAGTGCATGTAGTTTCTTTGTCAAGCTACTATGTCTTTCATGGAACCAAGCACTGAAATTTGGTGTTTTAAAGAAATGTTTGTATAAACCAATCCAGTCACCTTTGATTCCAGACGTTAATTGTGGTCCGGCTTGCTGCAATGATGTGTAAAAATCTTCCGGATTAAAAGGGTTTGGTACTGGTGGTGCTCTAAATGGTGATATATTTTTTTGCAATGGCATCAATGAGGCCATGTATCTTTCAAGTGGAATCATAAAACTTTGAGTTAACTCCAGTAAGTGTCTTTCAACCATTGCTGTCTGCACTTCCGATGGTCTGTCCGTTCTGATGCCATTATGTAGCTTCTTAATTATAGTCTTATCCTTTTCTAGAAATGTTTTATATTGTGTGTAAACACCTGGCGCTGTGTCCAGAAGTTTTATGTTACCAACTTTTCTAAGTTTAGTCTTCAAAGATGCTGTGTCACCAAGTTTGATTGTATGCGGCCAGTGTTGAAGTGTTTTTGTAAAAAATGGATTAGTTACACCTAATATGACATGTGGGGGATTGTACTGCTTTCTTGTGAACTCTTTGAATTCACTGTCATGTATAGTAAAATATGGCCTGAATTCCGCTGCATATGGCAGCGGTTGTATTAAATTTGTCAATGCCTGGACCATGGCCGAGCATTCTGTTGGTGAGCTTGCCATGACAACAATAGGTTCCCCTGTCAACACTAATTCCCATAATAAATGCAAATGTGATATAACACTGGACAATGCTTCGAAAACATTAACATCTTCTAATGAAGCCAATATGTGTGGCTGATTTGACAATGGTGGTGTTTTCCCAATGTCTGATCTAAAGACTTTACCCGTCTGTTGGTTTCTTACATATGATTGAAATACTGTTCCTAGTACAGGAAGTTGCACATTTTTACCAGCTTCTAAAACTGGCCATCTATTTATATCATGGCAAGCGGCTTCTAAGCTGCTCTCTCCATCTTCGAAATGTCTTGGAGCAATTAGTTGAATGACCTTGTAAAATAAGTTTATAAATGGAAGTCTTGTAAGTAGGATTATACTTTTTTGAAAGTACCCGCGAGGTAATGTCGGATCCTTCACTTGACGGAAATAAACGAAACCCCAATAATGAGTGGCATCTGCCCGGAGTGTCTGAACACTATCCTCATTGTAAATCTTCTGTTGGGGTGTAAGTTTCGTACGTGAGCGCAGACGGACGTGAAACTGTGTGTCTCCCATACAACCTGAATTAGAATCCGGGAAAGCGAGATAGCATATATTGCATTTCTCTTGGTCTGTCAACTTAACGCCAGGCGGATATACACTTTCCATCGCCTGGCCGAGTTCTAAGTCGAAGGTAACGACGCATATACAGTGCAGCCAGTCGGAAAACCTGTTCCATTTCTTCTGGTACTCCAATTCATCTTCAGATAAGTCACAATCGTCGAAATTATGTAGAGAACTTGCCATTGCGACTGGTTACAGTATGTTCATATCGTGAATCGTTTCTTTATGCTCTTTTCTGTTATGAAACGGCGTACACAATTTCACACATTGTTCATAACGTATTCAGTTAAACATAGATTGAAATCTATAATATACACTAGACGAAAACTCACAAAAACAACACGCTTGAGGAGACAAGGAAGACGTTCAATCATCAACAGCTGTTTCACTCACGAGTGACAGAAAACATGGCTGCGCGCGCCAAAATAAGACTTGACATTTCTTGTAAATTTTATTGTTTTTCTAAGATATGAAAAGTTATCGTATTAAATTAAACCATAACAACTTACCCAGTTTCAGTGAAATCCATCTGTAACGATTATTTTCTGCACTATTCATATACTTGCGGTAATTTCTTCGTTCCTATTAAAGTCTGACTTCAAATAAAAAGTTCACCGTTCCATTCGTACCATGGTTCGTACATTCTTGGTACATTGCCTTTAATTTTTTTAAAGCATGGCTTAGGCCTTCTCTTGTGTAGAGCCTAAAAGTAAAATACATTGATTCTATTTCAGTTGAAAAGGGCTGCATGCCTCATCTTGCGTAATGCATCCTCACATTTTAATGAGACGTTAACTATTGACGTCATTGACGATTTCGACTTTGATTATGTTTTACAATGGGCTACAAGCTTCAAAGCCAGAATTCACAAAAAAAAACAAAGTACAGTGGCCGGCGCGGCAGGCTTGTTTAATTATGTTTTGTTTGTTTCATGAGGTTTCATGCAATCTGAGGTTTCAATGTAGTTTTTATTACATTATAGGTAATAATTTTAACACTTATAGTTAGTGATCTACCTTTGTCTGAGTACCTAATCTGAGATAGCTGCGGAGTACAGGAACAATTTTAGTTTTTGTATAAAATTGGTGGTATTCTTCACAAATATGTATGAAAAAACTCGAGGTACCTACTACAGTTTTATAATCTGTGTTTATAATATACTAGCTGTACCGCGCGGTGTTACTCGCGTTTTTTGCCGTTCGTTCGTAAAGTATCTTCTAGAAAGTTAATCTTAAAAGATAGACATATACTGCGATAGATACATGATACATTTCTTTAGATAATTTCAAGAGGTGTAATTCTTACATACCTACATATATTTTTGGTAGCTAGAACCGTTTTTGCAGCGCACACAACGGAAGCCCTCAAGGATGAATAATTTTCCCCGTTTTTTTTCCACATTTTCCAGTATTTCTTCGCTCCTAATAGTTGCAGCGTGATGTTATATAGCCTAAAGCTCCTAATAGTTGCAGCGTGATGTTATATAGCCTAGCTTGCTTTTTCACTCCTCAGCCCTAGCAAGCGCGTCAAGAAAGACATGACATAGAATATACGCGCTGCAGGCCTAGCACGCGCCCCAAGAAAGACATGACAAAGAACAAAATATACGCGCTCTGATTGGCTGTTATGTCACGCTTTGTGCGACTCAGCTAGTTTCAACAAATCGTAGCGCATTATATGTCTTGTCTCTTATTTCTTGGAACGCTGTGCTAGGGGGGCTGTGATAGGTTGCTATGTCACACATCGTGCGACTTGGCATGTTTTCAACCAATCGCAGTATGTCTTGTCATGTCGTTCTTGAAGCTCCTTGCTATGGAGACTGTATGTTTACCATATTGCTGTCTCGTTTTATTCTAACGATTCCTAGCATCCAATCGAGTGGATTTTCCAGGACGGAAGGTAGTGCAATTCTTGGTGTCAGATGACCATAAAATGATCCAGCATACCCCAAATCTTAAAATTCCAGTTACTTCCAGATTTAGTTTGACCGATGTAAAAATAAAAAATACCCAAAATATAAGTAGTCGGCGTACTTTTATTTGTGTAATGTAAATGAAATACAATAATTCCGTGGTTTACCACGGCCAATGTGACCGGGAACCTCGACTCTCATTACTTTACCATTTAAACTATTATAATACATCGTTAATCACTTGCTCGTCAATCACATTTCACAATTCAATTTATTTCTCAGACCAAACGCAACCAGACTTGCAATCACCAACTAACATTTAGAATAAAACGAGAAAAAGATATATGAAAAACATGCAGGAGCTCAGACCAAAAACAACTATGCGAGAGTGAAAGAGTAAGAGACAATATCTTCTGTCCCTTACTGCGTACTGGGTATATCTGGACCTGTCAAATTAGTAATAAAACTGACAGATTGGATTCAGAAATACATACATCATTTTCCATACGTTTTTGGATGAAAAGAGACAGACTGAATACACGCAACTTGCAAGTCTCGTTGTGATTGGTCTGAGTGCAGGAATGAAAGAGCAACAGATTATTATCTCGTGTCCCTTACTGTTTTTGTCATTTTGCTAGAGACAGTTTGGAATCTGAAGTACGTTGATTTTCAAATTTTGGTGGAAAAAAGAAAGACTGATGGTGCCACACGGCTTACAGGTGAAATTGGTTGTGTTTGGTCTGAGATTCAAATATACATACATATAAATCTAATAACAGACATTGTATTCAAACGACATTGTCGAATTCACCATGACGTTTTATTTGACAGATTGATTGACCCTATTTCTATCACTATTGTCACATTATTTACAGGATGATCCGGAAATGCCTGTGAACTGTTTCTGTAGGTTTAGAGTAAAAAAATCGTCAAGATATCGATCGATATGATATAGATCTCATACTTCTTCACAAATAAACCACTATCAGCTGACCGACTTTGTATGGGAAGGAATTTTGACCATCGACTACTACTGAAATGCACGTGGTCTATGGATACGGTAGACTTCGGCTTAAAAGCGTAATTCCAGATCACCCTGTATAGACAATGTGTCGCAGAAAACAAGTCTGAGCATAAATAAATATCTAGACGATAGGTACCAATTATCTTAGACCAGAAATAATTTATTTTAGTTAAGTAAACTAGATAAGTGAAATAAAATAAAGGAGAAATACATTCAAATGTTACAGTCATAAATTAATTGTCAGGTCAATGGGAAAATTCTTTATACTTTAGTTAAGCTAAGACTCTTGATAGATGGCGCTAGTTGAGTTGACACTTTTTTGAGTTATTAAAGAGACATTTAAGGAAAATTCCCCATTGAACTAAACAAGTTTATAGGTTCCTAATATTTATGTGCAGGTTTTACAAATACTAATGATATCGGTATCTTTTTAATAAGACAAGAGAGGGACACCCTGGCATGAACAAACACTATTAAAAGTAGATTTTTAATGCATTTAGTTTATTCATGTATTCATTTCCCGGATTCAGAATCAGACTCAGATCCAGAATGTTGATTATGGCTTTTTTCACATTTTTCATCACAAAATATACGTTAGTATAGTTATTATAATCTGGCTGCAACGGCTGTCTTGCCCCTTCTTAACATTTCGCGGGGAGGTGAGGAGGGACAGGACAGTTGCGTCATCGCTGCGGCAACAGCCTTCCCCTTCCCCACCTCCCAACGCAATACCTATGACGCGGTCTAGCGGCGGCAGTCAAGTATTTACATTTTTAATACGCCTTTGAATCGTAAACAGGTGGACTGACAATGTATAATTTTCCATGACGTGTTTTTGATATTTTCTCCCATATTTATCCTGAATGACACATTAATGACAATTGTAGGAACTACTATTACTACTACTGACAGCAATTTCACTGATACTGTCATTTTATTTATGGTATGAGTACAGGGCCAGCACGCGAGTAAAAAAAAAATTATATACGAGCTGTTATTGGCTGTTATGTCTTGGTAAAGTTTCGTATGTTTTGAGCAATCGCAACGCTTTATGACTTGCCATTTCGTTTTGGTGCGCTTTACTAGAGGGCAGCACTGGCGACGATGGGAGAGTCCCTTTTGTTTATAGGGCAAACTTCCCTATCCCTCTTTTCATAATGAGTGAAAAGGCTACTTTGTCTCATTTACTTCAATGTTGTCATGTTGTGTGCCAGCGACGATGCGCCATCTTTCGGGATAAATCTGAATTGCGTCTTTCGATTAACTGGCCGATAGTGTATAGTGCAAAATAAAAAATCTTGTGATACAAAGAATACATCCTCGACCAATATAGATACACTTTTTCAAACAATTATTTTATACTACTAACTAAATGCATTGTTTTTTGAAGTGCGCTACAAGAAGTATAGTTAAAATTAAACATAGAAATAAGTGCATAATACAAGTATGTATGTACATATGAAGCCTAGATGCAAAATATACTTAGTACAGATTTCGATATTAATCGGTTTTGAACTATATAATAAGGGAACAAGGTTATTTTTTTCTCTTGTGCTTAGTGGCATTTACATCTAGATCCCACATATACATTATGTACTAAGGTCACATTGCACATGACGTCTGTTACTTATGAAAATATATCTCGTGTAAATAATTATGTTATAATAATGTTCTCAAAAATGACAAATTTCACGTGCAATATTTGTCTCCTAGTAGTTTTTACAAGTGATCAAATTATTTAAAAGTTATTGCACTATTCGACACATAAATAAAATGGGGAATTTACCATGGAGTTTATTTAACTGAATTGATTCCCTGCTTCAGTCAGTCGTTAGTCTCCTGTCAGTCTTCATTCATATAGTATAAACACTGGCGTCAATATGTCAAACAAACATGGAAAATTCCCGAAAATAGTCTGTCCGCGGATGAATCTCATTGCTGTCCGGGGGACGTGTACAATTGTAATTTTCTTTCTGAGAACGCATCTGTAATGACATTAAAAAAGTTGTCATTACAGATACATTGGAGAATAATAAATAGGTAAAGACAGGACCTCAGACTAAACACAACTAGTCTTGCAAGCCGCGTAACACAGTCTTTCTCTTTCTAAGCAATACGTATGGAAGCTACGCAGTAAAGGACAGAAGATAAATATCTCTTGCTCTATTCACTCCTGCATGTTTCTCATATCGTTGTCTCCTTTTATTCTAAACGTCAGTTTCGGAATGCAAGTCTAGTTGTTTTTGGTCTCAGATACCTTCGGATGACATGCTATGACGTCATTTTGTTAAGTTCTTATTGTCTCAAAATGTTGAGGGATTTGGAGGAAGGGGGGAGATTTAGATGGTGCCGTCCTTTGCCGCCCCGTCATTTTATTCACGCCCCCACACTCCTGTACCCCGCCCCTTGTATTCTCAAGTCAGTACGCCCGCGAAGCCCAGTCTAGTTAACTTTTCACGTCCATTACTAGCAAAGGCGCCAAAATAATTTTCAGAGTATAGCAACCGACAGCGATCGTCACCATCAAGTCCATAGTTTTTAAACTTAAGAAATGGGAAAATGCTTGTATAAGTACACAGAAAAATAATATAGTTAAAAAAAGAATACTTTAGTTTTTCATATAAATTTTCAAGTATATTGTGTAAATAAAAAAATCTATTTAGCTATGTTAATACAGTTGCGATACTGACCTTGTTTTTAATTGGAGAGATCAATTTGACAAGCTTTTTTCCATCTTTTAACGGCCAATGTTTTTTATATGACAAAAATGTATCACTCATGCTTATGGCCCACTGATTTTGAAGTCTACCTATGTCTATATAAGTATTCGAAACAGAACCATGAAACCATATTTTCTACTGGTAGTTAAAAAATCAACATATTGAATCCGGTTTTATGAAACATTATTAATTTTACAATGAAATAAAAATGAGCGCTGCTGGCCGATGGCGCTTGCTTAGCCAACCCCAAGCACAGTGCATGACTGTATTCCATTTTCAATGTAATAATAACATATATCATGGGAAAGGAAATGTCAAATTAATTTCTCCAATAAACAACTCCACTTTAAATATGGCGCGCTTGTGATTGTTCGCGCAAATTCGGCGGCACTGGTATTTAGCCGTGCGTCAATCTGGGTGTCACTGATTGATTGATGATCTATCAACGCTAAGATGAAACTGATTGACGTCGAGCGCTGCAACTATGTTTACAGCCTTCAAGAAACACGTACCTATTCTTCGTCCGTATTCTGGGACGTAACTCAAGGCAAGTACTCAGTACGTGTAAAAAAGGAATGACACTGTGAGTTTGGCTAACAGTAAGTTCAACGCCCGACGCTCTTAAAAAAACATTTAAACTAATATAGGTACTTCAAAAATCCTAGTCGAATACTTAATTTGCGTTTAAAAAGGAACAACAAAGCTCGTAATAATAATTATCATGTACCAATACATACAATATAAATCCGTCTACTAATCGCGTCCGTAAAATTACGTTTTAAGATAAAATAAAAATATTTCACATCTAAACGAATATTAGCGTCTCATTGCCACGAGATGTTTGTGTTCTGCTGCGCTGGAAAACTGCTTGGGAACTGTCCAATGTTGAGATTACCAAACTGACTTGACAGCTGCTGCGAATTTTGCGCGGGCGCATTAAACAGTTGACTGCTCTGTGGCGGGAAAGCTTGCTGTTGGTACGCCTGCTGCGGAAATTGGCCGGCGTTCTGTTGGTAGCCCTGAGCGTTCTGAAATTGAAATTGCTGCATGCCGTTCTGTTGCGGTGCGGCCGCGTTGAACGGCGGTTGCGCGTTGAACGTACTCGGCTGCGCTTGGGCGTTGTACTGAAAATTGTTGTAGCCGAACGTTTGTTGGGCGTTGAATTGGTTACCTATATTTGTCGACGGCGTTTGACTGTACAAAGCTAGTATACTATCTTTAGTTAGTTTAGTCTTTTCCTTCTCAGTCGGCGCGGGTTGATTGAAGAAGTTCTGCTCTTCGGCTTTTAAGTCGCTCTTGGTTTCAACAGCAGCTTTCGGCTCGGGGTTTTCGACCGGCGCTGAGAAGAAGCTGGTGAATATGTCGTCAGAAGGTTTTTGATCGGCGGTTGTGGTCGACGTATCGAGGCCTAGGAGGTCAGCGGCGCCGTTGGACGGTTTGCTGGCCTCGGCGGCTGGGGGCTGAGTCACTGGTGTACTTCGACCTAACTTAGGACTGACCGACGACTTCGGCTTCGGTATACTTGGTATCACGTCGTTTTTCTGTAAATAATATTGTTGTTTATTGGTATCTTCTATTGCAGGGTCATATACTTATATTTCTAAACTTCTTTGCTGAGTTACTTGTTTAGAATAACCAGTCAGTGAGTAGATATTGAAAGTGAGGCGAGTTGTAACTGTGCAACAGTTTGACGAATACTTTAGTACTAAGGATCACGAATCCTATGAATAATATGAATTAGTACTAAACTTTGGAAATTATTAATAAACGACATAAAAACAACAACAACAAAAATCACAAGCGATGTTTTTTTACATACATACACTTCACGCCTTTTAATCCCAAAGCGCGGTAGGCAGAGGCACTTGCTAAAGCAAATGCCCACGGTTCACCAAGCGTATTCAACCCAACGTGACACGGGGTGAGCCCATCGCCGTAGATGTTTTTTTAGTTCATATTTAAAATATACTCTATTTCGTTGAGTTAAAGTCTATACTTAACATACCATCTGTCAAATAAGGTGCTAATGAAAATGGAAAGGTCCATTTTCTATGTAGAAATAAATGTTTAATTTTCTCAACATATATTGGCAAAACAGCGTTTGCTGGGTCAGCTGGTTGAAAAATAATTATGCATGTATGTATATCAGTTTCTGGTACATGGTATTTTGGTTTGGATTCAGTTGACCGTATGTGAATGTCTCGGAATTTTAATTTTTAGGTGCCTGTTCACCCGTGACTTGAAAGAGCCCAGACGTCAAATGCAGTATGACTTACATTGTACTTCTTGTCGCCGGCAGAGGGCGCTGGTAATGGTCCAAGACCGCTCGAAGATGAAGAAGTTTTCTTTTTCCGTTTCTGTTTTTCCAATTCCTCGTCTATTTCTTTGTCCCTGGAAGAAATAAAAATAATGTTGATATTATGACCAATACGACCGTTGACAAGCTTATCCAATTCTTTGTCAAAAACTTACTGCATACGTTGTTCAATTAAATCTAAAGATATAAAAGGAAAATATCAACGCACAGCCCAAATGGCACATGAAATTAAAAAAAAAATATAAACCAAAGTAAAAATAAAATAAAATAAAGATAAATGATTGAAATTACCCATGCAGGTACCTATGAACGGAAAACTTTCTTGTCACGCTATAATGCAAAATTGCAACGGGAATGAGAGTTAGCAAAATAAAGTTTTATATGAAAAAAACACGTAAATTAGATGTTTGACAATTAGCATGTAACCTTAGTAAATATAAAGCTAATTTCAGGCTGTACTTTGAGAAATTCCTACGGGAATGGGAGTTAGAGAGAAAAAAAATGATGAAAAAGTCTTAACCTTAGTGTTAGTGAAAGCAAAGTTCAGTCATGACTAGATTTTCCGAAATTATTTATATTTATCCATGGTAACGGGAATAGCGGGAAAAAAATTATAGAAAAAAAAAATACCGCGAGTGAGTCTTGAAATTTTGTAATATATCTTAGCAAATGTACAGCTTCATGGGAATAGGAAATATCCTTTTTATAAAAAAAATACTGTACTAGCGCCAGATTCATAGCAATTATTATGTAGTTTTTCATTGTGTTTTCTCTAAGATAAACATTTTAAGGCAACATTAATTGTTCTCGGTGTGTAAATACATTCGACACACACCGAGAAAAATACTGAAATACGTGAATTCTATTTAAAATTGCGTTGTGTTTTTGCGTGGTTTGTTTACCTACCTATGTCCCAAATGTGGAGGTACAGAGACGTACATTTTCTATATCTATATATACAGGCTGACTTCGGGGTCATGATCCGGAACAATATTTTCTTACTCAGCAAATGAGAGCGTTGTTTCTACGTAAATTCAAGCTGGCTGGACACAGATTTTTGTATTTTGCTATTAAACCGCTGTAAGTATCACAAAAAATCGAGATTGGAGAGGCCTATGTCCAGCAGTGGACAAGCACGGGCTGATGATGATGATGAAGTATCACAAAACTTTTGGCTTTATGGCTGTCACAAATATTTGTGACGGCCGTTGATATACAAACACTTGTCAAAATCACTTCCAGTTGCCGAGATTGAGAGACCAGCGAAAAGGCGTTTTTCAAGCTGGCTGGACACTTTTTCAATCGATTATCTAAGTCTCTGTAGCGTCACAAATTCTGAAGTAAGGATGTTTAGCCGTCACATATAGTGGCCTATTGATCTGCTTAATTGTGACCCCATTTTGAAGATTTGTCCAGCCAGCCTGAGCCACATATGTCTATTGTCGTTATAAAAACAATGACAATAAGAATAAAATAAAAAATTAGGGGTTCCCAATAAACGAAGTGTTTTTTTCCCCTCGCGTTTACAAAAAACACGCAACGCGGACGAAGCCGCGGACAAAATCTAGTAACACTATTAACGCGCTGCCGCAAGCCATCACCACACGGCTAATATAATAAATATGGACGATCTAGGGAACACTCCAGAAGACGGGCGGCAGCGCTCCCTGTGAGTTAAACCATAACACCACTGCGATCGCAACCCAATACCATGCGTGCCGGTTATTGCCATTTTCCTCCAAATTATCATGGAAATCATCGAGGGAAACCCTGGTCCAGCAATGGACGTCATGTGGCTGATGATGAATACTATAAACTCGAAAGTTGGTGTTTATGAATGTTTGTCATTCTTTCACGCGAAAAGTACTAAAATATTTAAATAATGACATTTACAATAACATATTTTCGGCTATAATTTATCCTGATATCGCCACGAAACCAGAGCAACCACGAGAAACACCGCATCGGTGCAGCTAGTAAGCTATAAACATGTGGTAAGGAAGATCCCTTTAGCAAGAGACCCTTAGCAATAAATAATTATAAATAAATAAATATTTTACAACAACACACACATTGCCTT
>SJJU01010715.1:0-15142 GCA_012932125.1 Conopomorpha cramerella | reverse complement strand
ATCCCAGGAATAAAACGTAAAGAAATCCTATAAAAATTCAATGCACATCGGAAACCCACGACAGATGCTTAACGTGTTGGATTTTGGAATCGCTTCATCCCTACTCCCCTCTAAATAACTAAACCTACTTACATAATAGAGTAGTTGCTTTTACGACTGTCTCATCCCCGCGGGGGACTTGAGAAAGCCTCTGCCTACCCCTGCGGCGGGAATACACAGGTGTGTGTGTGTGTGTTGGTTTATTTTGTGGGAACATCTGAACACGAGGGTTCCCTTGTCATTTATATAAATAGAAGCAGGAACGAACGGTTACTTTGTTTTAGAAGAAGAAATTGGTTTACTACGTAATTTCCTATCTTTATCAAAACCTATGTATATCAAATATTTTTACTATTTTTTACACAAACCTGAAGCTGAATTTTGAAACTTTCTGTCTGGAATCACAGGAACAGTACTCAGCAAATCTCAAGAATTTTGACGGGAATTTTAACACAAACATCGAAGCTAGAATAAATTTTATCCTGAATTCGTTTCAGTCTTTAAAATATTAGATAAAAAACTATAACTCAAAAATAATTGTACACAATACAAAATAACTACAAGGATGTTACAAACTGTTGACGGTGTTATTTTTTTCGTCCACGGTCCATTTTTTTATTGATCTTAGCATCCTGAACTAATACTGAGATCGGGATTAGATACTCTATAAGATTTTTCTTATTTCATCTTGAAAAATGACTAAAATTTGGGACAGTAGAAAATGTTTCACCAAATAAATTCTAAATGCATATGCATACAAACTTACAAATTGCCTCACTGAGTAAACCATTTCGTTCTCCTTTGAGGCTCGACTAACCGTCTATTAGTATTCAAGTTCGCTTGATTAATCCTCCGCAAGATGACTTTACGTGGCTTTCCAAGATAGTCACCGACAAATTGGAATTTTCTAGAAGCTATTTCGTGCATATTGACTCGGATTTTTCGGATTCGTCGGATTTTTGTATTCACTCCTAATTTTGAAGTTGAGAAAAGTACTAACCCACTTGCATGGATTCTTCTCACAAAATTTGTGATTTTGGCTACTAATCTCTTACTTAGTATATATAAAACCCCTATAACTAGAGGAGGAGTAAATTATTTCACTGATACACTTTCAACTGAGGAAATTCTCTATTCAATCTATTTTCAAACAGGTATTTTTTTCGTAAGCCTATTTGTTCATCAGCCCCCCGTGGCTAAATCACCTTAAGAGGAAAACCATGTAAAAGAACTAAATTCATTTGGAAATTAATATAAACAAAATTTGTTACTTAATTACGAAAGAAGGTCTTCAAGTCGCTGATGAATAGGTACCTAATGAACAAGTGTGCTCCATCGTAGACCACATCGCTGCTTAACATCAAGCAGAATGGTGGTCAAACGCTTGTTCATATCAATAAAAAAGGAGGATTTTACGTGAATAGTACACGGAAAGGTAAGATCGGATCGCCGGTATACGGATGGGAGCATAGCTTTTGTCGGCTAAAAACTTCATTGTGAGCTTCTTTATGAATTGATTGATGTGTGTGTAAAATATTTATTTATTTTGTATCCTTTGCCGTAGAAAGATTTGTACCTCGTGTATTGGAATAAATACACCTTTTAAACCTTGCCTGGACTTCGATGAATAATTCAAGACCAAAAGTAGCCAAATCGGTCCAGCCGTTCTCGGGTTTTGGCGACAGCAATTCATTTTTATATAATAGAAGATTTATCTTAGACGTACTAATTACTACTGATCTAATAATTTTAGTCATCAATCGTTATTAATTACTATGATAATAAAAACAAGGGAAACGCCGGGAAATTTGGTTAATTTGTCCTTTTATTCCCAAAGTCCTCCTATCGTCCTGTCTCTTGTCTTGTTTTTTCCATGTCAGTGTCACTGTCATTGTCATAATCTGTCGTAGTCGTGTCAAGTCAGGAAGTCCTGCACAAAAGCCGCGACACCCGTGACTTATTTTATTGGAGTATGTAGTAGCTTAAATACTAAAAATCGTGTACCGTACCTCAGTAAACTCGCAGTGCATCGGATCACCAAGTACTGTGCCATCCGGTTGCTTGTAGCCGGCGTAGGATATCAGCTGGGAGTTCCAAATCCGGTAGTCGTGCTGGCCGTCTGTGCGTTGAGGGAACACGGTGATTGCGGACCTGCGGTGACGTCATCGGTCAGACTATCTGCCGCCTTTTTGCGCTTGTGTCATTTGAGTGAACTCGTTTTTTTTTTTTTGTTTTGGCTTGGGACTAATGTATTATTTGCTAATCGATTTAGGAGTGATCTCACAGAGAAGGCCTCCGGGTCATGTACTAAAAATAAGCAATGAGTTGAATGGTTAATGTTCTATTCTTATCTGCATGTAATGTCAAAGCGTTTAGTTTTTATGTAAGAAAGTATGAAAGCATATTATAATGTTGATTTCTTTGTTTTCTCAAAAGTGAGAACTTGTCATTGGTATGTAGTGTTTAAGCTGCTGATATATATTTAATATAGCTGTACGATCTTCAAATGAAATAAAATAGGTAGGAATGATCCCGAACCCACCAAGCGTGGCAATTATTGGTATTTTATAGAAATCATTGTGGAGGCCCTCATCCAGCAATTGAGAGCACGTGGCTGTGTAGATGATGATGATGAAGTAGTAATAATGAAATGTTGTACAAATTTAGGCTAAGATACGATTCTAAATACAGTCTAGACATTTCCTTAGCCAGTGCTCCCGGCCACCCTTCTTTGGTATTAAAAGGCGTAATGATGTACATATATCATAACATAACAACAACACAACAACATAATAAAAGGTGACATACTTACATAAGTATGTCACCTTTTATGTGACATACTTACATAAGTATGTCACCTTTTTTAACAGGAATCTTGAATACCTGCGATGTCACACATAAAATACTACTGGGCTTTAATGTCAAACTTCATACAAACTTTGAAAACTTGTATTATTTTTTTCTCTTCTGTATGACAATGTCAAAATCGAAACACAAAGTTATCAAGACCCACATATCCATTCCCCTTATTTGGCTTCACTTTTTATACTTCTTGGGATCGAAGACAAAAAATGATCCAAGATTTTTTTACAGTTCAGTCGTCAGTGATTGAGCTTTGATTTACATTGGGTACCGCTGTGGATATTGCAGTACTCACCGTAGCGAGAAATAATGTACTAAGTATACATAACGAATGTAAAAGGAGGTCTCAGAGACGTTATCCGAAAATAAAACAGCACGGTGGCGTGCAATTGGAGAGGCCTATGTCCAGCAGTCGATGAATATAGTCTAGTGATATGTATACTGCGTGTAAAAGGACTGTAAAAGGACCCGAGCAATGCTTAGAAACATTCTCGGGATTTATATCATTGAATATGAACAACTTTTACTATGGCGACAAAAAAAATGTCTGTTTTGTACGGAGATGAAAACATTTTTTTTTTCATTTCTCCGCATTTATGCCGTAGTAAAAGATGTTCATTTTCGATGATATCAAGCCAAGTTTCTAAGACCATTGCTCGGGGTCCTTTTCCACGCAGTATACATATCATTAGACTATATTCATCGACTGCTGGACATAGGCCTCTCCAATTGCACGCCACCGTGCTGTGATTTATTTTCGGCGTATCGCATCCAGCTTCTGCCAGCCATCCCCTTTAGCCGAGACGCCATCTTCACTCGAGAACTCGTTCTACACCGTCGTTATACATTTAAGTACTCAATAATTGACAAATTAATTATGTCCCTGTATCGTAAGATTGGTATTTATTCCTGGATATAAATATTAACCAGTACTTATTGCTTTTGAATATGTTTACCTGATGTTCCCCTTATTGGTGCTGTACTTGATGTGGTTACAGAGAGCCTCGAACATGCCGCTGGTCGTAGTCACCTGACGGCAGTCAAACACCTGGACAAAAAGAAAAACCGTTTATCTATATACACACATCAGAAGAGTTATAGCTTTTACCACACAAACATTAATAATGTAGACTAAATATTTGTTTATATTGTTCATAAATTTTATTTCCTAGTATGTAAGTAAAAAATGTTTGAAATGCCCTAACAGGGTTCATGTTTGATACTTTTTACTATGTAACATCTTACTTTCAACATGAGTGCAATAAATTATATGAATATGAATATAAACATTTTTAGCTCTAAAAAAAGTCTAATTTATTTAAATCAAATCTAATCTTCTGGATTGGTCTCCTACCTAAATTCCCCATTCCTGTATCAATGACTTATCACCACATTTTGAATAAATTATGAATGAATTCAGTTTTTGTAAAATATATTAATGATTGCAATATTCTAAAATGTACGTGATCCCTAGACAATTTTGGTATGTGTATATAAAACTCAAAGACCTGAATGAGGAATTCATCACTGACTCTACAACGCCCAGACCTAACCCTTGACCTTAGAAAAATGTAATGTTGCACAGGGATTCTTTTTTGTGACATTTACGTGAGATAAGAAAGGGTTTTACAAAATTCATCCCCTAAAGGGTTAAAAAAGGGGTAGAAGTTTATATGAGAAACACGTTAATTTTTGAGTTGTAGTTCTAAAACTTGGTGATAGTATTTTTTTATTGAAATTAATACTGAAACTACGCGAATGAAACTGCAGGGCGAAAAAAATCTTGACCTTAGAAATATGTAATGTTGCACAGAGATTCTTTTTGTGACGTTTAAGTTAGATAAGAAAGGGTTTTTCAAAATTCATCTCCTAAAGGGATAAAAAGGGGGTAGAAGTTTATATGAGAAACACGTTAATTTTTGAGTTGTAGTTCTAAAACTTGATGATAGTATTTTTTAATTGAAATTAACACTGAAACTACGCGAATGAAAGTGCGGGGCGAAAAAAATCTTCCAAGATATCTACGAATTCAAAACATACTAGAAAAGTTGATTCTGTTTTTATTAAGAAAGAAACTTCTTCCAGTTTTCTTTTCAATTCGAAATTGTAGTGAGTAATTCTTAAGTTCTTTAGGATGGTAGTAACAGAAAAGTTTAAGTAGCAAACAACGGTGAATTGTGACCGATTTTTTTCTCTATTCCGGTCAATTACTTACTGGTCCTGTTTATTTGATTCCCTAAGGAGATTGGCTTTTAATGAAATTCGGCGAACACTCGCCGATTTCATCTTAGAAGTTTTAGAGAAAAATACTCATCTAATATATAAAATGATAAGAAACTATTCTGTATTTTTCTTCGTTAATATTTTTCTAAGAAGTCGACAATTCTAGCAAATGAAAGAACATGTTGAGTTGGTGAAATTTGCCGAAATTTCTGATTGTTGATGACGATTGTAAATAAATATAAATAATGAAAGCATGAAAATAAAAGAATGAATGAAAGGGCAGGGCGTTCACTAGTATCTACATACATAAAAATACTACTATAATAGGTCCAACGATAGTAGTGCTATTAGTTCTTGAGTTTTTCTCTCCACTGTCGTTCTTCTGTATATGTGCTGTAATTATTTTTTTAAAGAAAAAGTTGATTTCACGCGACAAGGAAACGGGACAATACAAAAAGGTTATTTTTTATGTAGATTTTAATTGAAAATAACGTATATGATTCACTGATACAATGAAGACTTCAATATTAAGTCTAAAGGTATCCGGATGTAAAGTGATTTTTCTATAACACAATTTTAACTGACTTAAAACAGGATGACAATTTGGCTGTATTATTTTGTTATCTCAAAACTTGTCTGGGTGATTTTTTGGGCTGCCCGTTTGGTCCCATTTAAAGGGTTTATTTTAAGGATTAGCCCCCCAAAGTCATATGGCAGATTTTTTTGGTGTTCAAGCCAAAGTACCGGAAATCAGACCTCGATCTTCTTTTGTTTTAGAGATATTTGACATAATGTCATAATTATCATCAAGTCGGGTTATGTACGCAACGCTGCGCTCGTACGGTGAAGGACAACATCGTGTTGAAACCCGCACACCACAAGGTGTGTGAACCCTATAACGGCGATGGGCTCACCCCCTGTCACGTTTGGTCAAATACGCTCGATGAACCGTGGGCACTTAGTTAGCAAGTTCCTCTGCCTACCCCGCGTTGGGATTAAAAGGCGCGAAGTGTAGCTCAAGCTTAAATAACCAAACAAATTCACTATACATAAGGAAAAAATAAAGTATTAAATGCTTATTTTTACGGAAGGTCCAACCATTGAACTTAAGTGAACAAAACGTAATATTTTTGACATATTTTTAGGCATTTTTTTACACTTATCATGGAGCTAAATCTCCTTTAAAAATCACGAAATAAGCTACTAGAGTCATCTACAATTGCATACGGTAATATTTAAAAAAAACGACGTGAGTCATTTAAAAAATTACTTCTTTGCTAACAAGTGCTGCAATACCTAATATTCAGATGAAAAATTCCTTTGAATTGCAATCCCACTTATTTTTCTACACATTTTTTTAACAATTCACAATTTTGAAGTCAACAAAGAAGGTATTGCAAAACAAGGTATTGCAACAAAGACTAAAATTTTTATGATTAGAAGTTATCGTTCAACGAGCGTATTTAATCCAACAAGAAAAGAGAGTGAACCCATCGCCTTTGTCGTTTTCTTTAATAGGGAATTATTGAAGTTACCTCTAAATTGTTCATTGATTCACTTTGCATAATCAATGAACGATATAAAGGGGAACTAAATTGTATAATATGTCCCGAACATCACACACCCCATTATCCTAATTTGATAATTATTGTAATGGGATAATGGAAAACAGGACAGAGAGAAGCGCTTTATCGAATAATACCACTAACAGCGATATTTCGTACTTTGTTGACGGTAAATATCCTACTGCAAAACTTTGTGACAATATCATGTAGGTATGAATGTCAGTTAAGTATGTATGGTCTGTCCAAGAAAGTGGTTTATCAGTTTTGATGACTTTCTGCGTCAGTAAAACATCAATATGGTAGATTTGTTACATTATGACAAGTGAAAAATGAGCCTTCATGCCTATATCTAATATATAAAATTCTCGTGTCACAGTTTTCGTTGCCATACTCCTCCGAAACGGCTTTACCGATTTTCACCAAATTTTATATGCGTATTCAGTAGGTCTGAGAATCGGCTACTATCTATTTTTTATCCACCTGCCAGTTGTATTTCTCCCAATACACGGGGTACAAAGGCAACTTATTATGGCAAAACAAATGTTTGCCGGGACAGCTAGTAATTTATATGATTCTATTTGTTTACCACTTCCCAACTGGCGAAATAGTAACAATAAAACTGCTATTGCCTAAAGTTTAGTATCCGTGGAACGGTAATCGTGATTTCAAAGAACTAGTTGTATGAAGGGTATAAGGTAAAATAATGCGATGAGGGTTGATAAATTGCTAGTAATCATTGTTTCGAAAAGTGTTGGGATTAGAAGAAAATTTGTTATAATCCGTGTCTTGCAGATTTTATTTTCTCGCATCTCCCTGCGCATTACCCACAAAATCCCTTTAAAGATGAGCCAGATTATTTCAAGTAATTCTTTCACTCGTAGCGTCAAATTCCGAAGACGGTGAAATCCGAGAACAAAAAAGACATTTTTAAAATTAAAATTTTACTTAGAAGCTTAAATTGGCTTAGTGTTGACAAAGTGTTCATCTTAAAAGTCTAAAGTGGATATTGCCAAATACAATTTTAAGAATCTGAACATATTTCAGAAACTGCATTCGTAATTTATCATCACGACATTATTCTTTCATACTTAGGCACTGAAAAAGAATATACTAAAGTAAGTACGGACGCAATATAATAAAATATCAACCCCAATTACCGAAGTGAAGATTCGGGACAACTAGGCTGCAGAAATCTTACCAACTTTTAATAATCAATTTTGTTCAATAGTGACATATGATTTCATTTAACAATATTTGCCACTGCACCTCAAGCTTCATTTCAAGTTTCCGGTGCATAATGGGGATCCTTGTCGCTAACCGACAACGTGCTTTTCCCACCAGCATCGATAAATTCACATTTCAAATGTCACTTGTAAACTCTCGACAGTCCTTCAGCGCATTCCTCGCTCGGGGAACAAGTTGCGCGTGAAGTGACAACCCTGCACGCTATGGAAATTCGTCAGGGCTTAGTCGTCGCGACTATCAATTAGCATGGCGGTAGACGCGGAATTATGTCCCAATATCGCGAACATTACCGAATCAGGGGTATTAATAAAGACGGATGGTTCAGCTGACGACATTATTCAGCGTCACAAACTGATTATAATGAGATCCTTAAGACTGCAGTTGTTCAAAGAACTGTAGGGTCTGCATAGAGTAGTTTACGAGGAGCTCCGGTTGGTAATGGGTGTTGAAATTTCGCTATTGAGTTTGAAGACGCTGCTGGCACGATACTTACAATAGTGTGGAAGGATTATCGTATTATTCACAAACTACTATAGCCCAGTTAGAGAATGGCATTCCAAAATTTAACTATGAAGGAGGAACGGCTGAGTGACAGCATTCAGCACTTTGGAGCACAAAACGTCCTTTTGTCACCTCGCAGATGAATCCTAAGATTACATAACTGGAAGAGATTTCATTTTGGGAACGTTAAGAGGTATAGTGTAAATTACAGAAGCGCTGCTCAAATCTTGGTCAGCCTTTTAGCACAGTAAGAATACGCTGGTATTTTTATTAATCGAGATTTAAATTGCAAGCTGCTTTAAAGCTGAGTACAATCTTGGTCAGATCTGTTACTTACAGAAAATGAGAAGGAAGAATGTACGTGAGCGAGTACAATAAAAATAACAAAAACAACGATACCAAAGAAAGTCGGTAACAAAAGGATTTTGAAAAGAAGCTTAAATTGTCAACATTGCTTTTTATTACAAGACTCAGCCGCCTGGAGCATTTCTCAAGCGAGCTGTTTTCATATTAAAATATTTACAGTTGAAACACCTTTCAGGTCGTAAATCTTAGAGCTAATCCTGAACAGTCGAGAGTTTACTCGGTTACATGCTCTTCGAAATTTTGTTTGAACTTATCTTGTATTCATTTTCTTAAGAAATTTAGATCATCTTATGGTGGTCGGAGGAAATTCTTACCAAAACCTAGATGGCAGCAGATACCAAGGTGAGTGTCGGTGGTAATTCTAGCATCGTATGGACTATCAACTAGGATTTTATGCACATTACTGTCTTAAAGACTTTGTAAGTAGACATGCAGTAGGTGCATTAATCTTTTGTTTTGGCTTCACTCGACTTGCCAATTGCCTATTGCCACGCCGGGCATCGTGGCTCTTCAATATTTTAATTATCATAAGTTATTTACATAGTAGTTGTCCCTGTTTTGTGGAAGGTTACAGATATGAAAAAAAAAATATTTACAAAACGTTTAAATGTGTCATCTTGTGTTAAAAGTATTACAATAATAAGCATTTAACGCTTTATAAACAATATAATTATAGACTTTGAACGTTAATCCGCTGAGGGCTGGATGTTAAAGACATCGTGTATTTTACTTTTCCGGCGACTTTTCTGTAATGCACAAATTTCAGTTGAGATCTTGAATCATTTCCTACCGTTCCGAATACGATTAGATCTCCAATAAATACCTATCTAATAAACAATAGGCAAGCGATACAAAAATGAAACAGTCCGAAGTGGACTGAACTAAAATCAATTACCAACGTTCACCGTGACCCCGGACTATCTAGCAAAAGGATGAAGTAAATGAATTTGCCGTCTCTAATGAGAATTTTCTCATCGTGCAAGAAAAACTGAGAGAATCGCGACAAGAGGGCGCGCCACTTAGCACTGCCAACTTGTGAAAACACAATTACTTCCGTTGAGCGGATAGTTTACGTCACAACCTGCAAGTGTTGTGTCGTCATAACTCTTGGGAAATATTATGACGAATGTTTCTTTCATTTCTTTAGTGGATGTAGGTACATTACGAATTGGTATTTTTTTTATCGTATTAGTTACGTGTTCAAATATTAATTTCATCGCATTCGTGGTTTACAGGCAAGCGTGCTTAATCGCAGCGTAGCATCAGACAGGATAGATATAAAAAAATACGTTCCCATCCTACACACACACACATACATGATCCAGGACAAATTAGTGTCATTGAACAAAAAATAACCTAATAATCCCTTCCTATCTTACATATATCCGGGAGGACAAAGAATTATGTACGAAACGCATTTGGTACTTGTAATTAGCCGAGAAGCTGAAAACAGATCACAGTGGCGTGCCTGGAGAGGCCTATGTCCAGCAGTGGACAAGTATGGGCTGGTGATGATGATGAATTAATAGACAATAATTTTATTATCGGTGAAATGTGATTGACACGCTATACTTTATGTATAAGTTATACCTACAATGTATATATAATGTACAATATTCAATATTAACTTCATTATTTTTTGACGATAACTTAAAAAAAAAGGTTTAACGAATAATTATGAAGATATGCATATACGGCACACCCGTTTCTCAGAAGGATAGGCTAGGATAGAATCGTGAAGATTTGATCTACCTAGATAGATTTATAAATAACTCAAGAATGTTCGTACAAAGCGAAAGGCCAATTACGGTCATTGTTTCTATTCTGACATCACAATGCTAGTTCCTTTGTTATGGATCCCGCAAGTCATTTCACTGAATGGGATATTTGGACAGAATTAGATTTTTTTTTTGTTAAACGCTCGTCATTCGATTAATTCATTCGATTCCGGTTTAAATACGTCCGGATTAATTCCGTAACGTGTAACAAAGGTATCGGGATTCCCAATCGATTCTATTTTTTTTCTCTTCTTCTAATGTGTAAATTATAAAATCTCACAGAACAATGAAATTTTATTTCTGAAAAGGTATGAGAAAATGTATCATTGACTATAAATAATTAATTGATGGTGTGAAATATGATTATCTGATCAGAAAGTTGTAAAATAAAATGGGCTTACGCTTGAACCATTGAAGGCTTACTTTAAAAAAAAAAAATACACTTCACCCATGCCCACGGTTCACGAAGCGTATTTAACCCAACCAACCAACGTGACAGGGGCCCATCGGCCGTTATAGGGTTCACACATCATTGTGGTGTGCGGGTTTCATCACAATGTTGTCCGTCACAGTACGAGCGTTGCGTTGCGTACATAGGCTCTGAAAAAGAGTCCCATTGGTACACGTCCAGTAGCCAGATTCGAACCCACGACCTCCCGGTTACAAGTCAAGTATCCGACCAACTGGACCACAGACGCTCACTAGCTTACTTTTCTCCAATACCGAACAAAGCGTCGTAGTAAAATCAGCCGCTTCATTCACGGGAATGGAAAGGAATGCACCTAATTCTTTACCAACAAGGGTCAGAAAACAACCCGACATAATGTGTTTTCACACAGTTCCCGTTAACGTAGGATTCAACTATACGTACATTAAGTAGTTTGTAACTGAACCCTAAAGAAGTTTCGGAAAACGTCTTTCCCAGCACGTCCCCGGGGCAATAAACCCCAGCGAATTTAAAGTTTCAAGGTCTAGCAGCTAAGGGTCTCAATCTGGAAGAAACTTTAAAATGGAACTCCATAAAAGAAAACTTGGGTGATAATAAGGTTTCCACGGAAGATTTTTTTTTTAGACTATGACATGCTCCATTTGCTTTCGCCTGGAAAATGATACTATAACTCCCCTTGTGTCACGATTTTATCTATAGTTTATTTTGTTCCCGTGGCAATTTCAGTAAAAAATATACACTATGTTTCTCAAGGATAGCGTAGCTAGTGAATCGAAAATCAGTAAGATCCACATCTATTAGTACCTATAGACAAAGATCCCAAAGCGTGGAAACCACAGGCACTTGCTAAGCAAATAGAAAAAATGTATGATTCCAAGCGTATATATTCCCACGTGGCAGCACACACCTTATGGTATGCTCTCAAAGTTTTCCATCATCTACGTGCACAGAAATAAATAAGAGACCCAAATTAGTAAAAAGGTGCAATCCAGAATAATCCGGAAACGCTTTCCTCCATCGGGTGCACTTCGAAGAGTGTGCTACGAAATTACGTAGCTTAATACCCCCATCGTGCTTTTAAAATATGGGGCAATAAAGTGAACGGAAAAACGTCATCCATATTAGGTGGATATTTCATTTAGGCCAACCAAACGGTTTGCGCCTACGTTCATAGTGCGAACCGTCAGTATGGGAAAATACTTGTCGGGTTCTGTGTTTTCTGCGTAGTTATAGTCTGGAGGTCTTTATATATTTATTTTTATTTATTTATTTAAGACACACCAACAACTTACGTACTAAATGAATACATTAAACTAAACTTATAAATAAGATTCTGGTACATAAGTCTATAACAGGTGAGTACAACATCTTGATGGTGAGGTCTTCAAGTTACGGGTAAATAGGTTCGTAATAAACAAGTGTGCTCCATCGTATACCACATCGCTGCTAACATCAGGTGGTGATCAAACGCGTTGTGCGGAGTTAATATTCCATTAATATCAATACACAATTACCTAGTCCATTATTCAATACGTTTTAAATGGGTTATTACTAGCTTCAGAAATACCTAGTAATGTAGATAAGTTATTGCTAAAATTTACAAAACAACACTTCATATTTCCCGTTCACCATAGGGAAATCCCGTCTATTTGTAATGACTAATAAATAGATCTGTGCATAATTTAAAATGATAATTACTTTAGATTATTCTTAGGGTGCGTATCCACTAAAACAAACCGAAAACCTTTTAAAGGTAATTCAAAAAGAAAAGGTAGTAGGTACAGGCAAAAAGAGGATTAATAAGCTAAATACTTTACGCATATGTTTAACGAATAACAACATTTGAATTCCTTTGGTTTCTATATAGAAATTAGATGCATTCGTACCAATTTAGATACTTTATTTTATCTACTCAGCACCGTGAAGATATCATCACACCCAATAAAAATGTTAGCGTCGATGGGTTCAAACCCTGGCCCACTGGGGTACCTAATATGCAATTAAAAAAAAAGGAAATAACAAGATTTTCAGCACAAGCACTTTCAGGAAATACAGGAGTCGTTTCTTATACATGACTGAGAATTTCCTCGAAATTTAAATTTAAAAAATACCCTTTTAAAAAGAAAACGATATGTACCTTGTTTTACTGAGCTGATTCGAAAGATTATTTCGCCATTGGGGAGCTACACAATCTCCGGATGACATAGGCCAAAACTAATCCATTAATGTAACATAAGTTAGAGAAATAAAAAAAATAAGCGGAAGAAATTGCGGGACGTTTACGATTGTATGAATGACAATCCAATCCAATACAATTCTCAGAAAATCTTAATTTAGAGAGTAACCTTCAATTAGGTGTTGATTATTTGTTGTATTTTATGACACCAGCACAATAGATAATTAGGTACTATTCCTTTAAGTATTCTCTATACTTACTCATTTGAGTAAACGAAGTGTCTATTGTTTTCCGACCTCTTCATCTACAGTTTTATTCTGGGACATTTACTGTCTATTCGCACTGTTCGCTCCAAGTTAAACAATAAATTTCTTTAAAGAAAAAAGAATCATCCAAATTTCCTCCTTTTTTTGAAGTTGGTGAAAAAGCGAAGAAAAGAAAGAAATATATATCTCAACAACAACGGCAACACACATTGAACCAAAACTTGGATCCAGGCTTGGCTCCAGTATCTATTGCACGATAACGACTAATGTTTGTTCAGTGTTACTTCCCGTTTGTCCCATTTAAATTTGGTTCAGTTCAGTGGCAGTGACATCCAGTAGAAAACCACAAATCTGTAATTTTTTTACTGGTTAAAGTTCATCATCAGCCCATACTTGTCCACTACTGGACATAGGCCTCTCCTACACTGCACGCCACTGTGATCTGTTTTCGGCTTCTCGCATCCAGCTTCTGCCAGCCATCTTGCGTATATCATCAGTCCACCTTGCCTGAGGGCGTCCTACACTCCGATTGCCGAGACGCGGTCTCCACTCGAGAACTCGTTTTCCCCACCGTTCATCGGTTCTACGGCTAATATGGCCGGCCCACTGCCACTTCAGCTTGCTAAAACGATGAGCTATGTCGATGACTTTGGTTCTCTGTCGGATCACTTCATTTCTGATTCGATGCTGCAGAGAAACGCCGAGCATAGCCCTTTCCATAGCACGCTGTGCGACTTTGCCATTGTGTAGCAGGTTAAAGTTATTTTTTCTTTAATGTTATTTTCAGGTGAAATTTCTAGCGTTCTCGAGAAAGAGAAACAGAAACTTTATGACATTTAATTAACCTTTAAGATTTGTCAATGTGTACAATGTTTTCCTTTGACGTATTAGCCTTACTACTGCTTACTATACCTACTCGTTCCCGAACCCAAAACTTCCCCATTGCAAATTCAATTACTCGATTAGCAGAATAAATATACACTTTTTTTATCGCCTTCGTCCTTCAGGAGTCTTCACCCGACTAGGATTTTTTCACATGAGTTAATGTATAAAATTCAGCGCCAAAGCTCGCTGGACACAATCTATCCGGTTCATTTTCAAATTATAACAAAATTGGAGTTGTATTTTTTGGAATGTTGTTTTTTGTGTTACTCCTTTGCGTGTGTAATTAAATTGCCGTTTTTCATTGTACGTGATGAGCGTACATATTTTTTAATAATTTTGCTCGACTTTTTTTCAATTATTCCGGGACCGGAGTTGAAAATAAAGTCGTAACTGGGCTAAAACAACGAATATTTTTAATCAACTTGGAAATATGAGCCCAATGCAAGATTAAAAGACGTAATTAACTAAATCTTTGTCCAGATACTAAGTACTTATCTGAATGATCCCTTTCATATCTATTTTAACTGTGACTCTTCAAGTCTAATGTAAACATTAATGCACACCTCACTTTGACCAACATTGTAAGCAATATTGGATTGACTGAAGCCTTTCTGGTATAGGTAATATTTTTTTAGGGCATAACTAGTCTAGTTACAACTAGTCTCAAGTACTCGAAACCGGAGGCAGATGTATGAATGTAGATGAAGCGAAAGGGGTATGTCGGGACCGTGACAAATGGAGATCTATAGTCTCTGCCTACCCCTCTGGGAGACAGGCGTGAAGTGTAT
>SJJU01010714.1:0-11643 GCA_012932125.1 Conopomorpha cramerella | reverse complement strand
TTCTGTACATTTTCAAATATATAACTTCACTACCATGTACTATTTTTTAAATTGTTTTTGAGAAATAATATTTTCCTTTCATATATGTACAAGGGAATGGATTATTTATGTTTTTCTTCTGAAAGGGCCTAAGAGTAGTATAAGTTTTCCTATTTTTTTCATCAAATTTGGTTACACCTAAATTAATGCGTTTTGATCCTAACCTCCTCAATTACTAACTCTAGGAAGAGTACCTCCTACGAATCCACTTAATAACTCTCCGTAGGTAGAGCCTTGGGGCCTGAGCCTACTACACTCGGGTAGTTCGGTTCTTCGTTAACCACACTACAAAAACGACACTCCCAAGGCCAAGTAATATTGGATTTTCAATATAATAGTAGAAAACTGAACCATAACCTGAGCTCTGGTTCGAGAGATGGGCGAGGATTCAACTTATCTTTCACTAGTGGACGCCCCGCGATTTCATTCGCGTAGTTTCAGTATTTCATACAAACTATAACACCCTCTATATAGCGACCGGACCAACAGGATCGGGGTAAAAAGTATCTTATGTTCGTCTCCCGGTTCTAAGCTACCTCCCCGCCAATTTTCAACCAAATCGGTTCAGCCGTTCTTGAGTTATAAGTAGTGTAACTAACACGACTTACATACACACATCAAAAGTGTCTAGGGATCAAGTACGTTTTAGAAGATTGCAATCAAGAATATATTTTACAAAAACTGAATTCATTCATAATTTCTTCAAAATGTGGTGATAAGTCATTGATACAGGCATGGGGAATTAGGTAGGAGACCAATCCAGAACATTAGATTTGATTTAAATAAATTAGATTTTTTTTTTGATCCCTAGACACTTTTGATGTGTGTAGTTTTTGTTTCATGTGCAATAATGAATCAACACCCAAAAAAAATTTACATCGTCAATTTTAATGCGACAAAAATATTGAATAAACAAAAATAAAATGACATTCACGGTATCCACTTAAGTAGTAGAGATTTAACATCCTAATTGATTTATAATATTTGAAAAACAAGTAAATAAAAGGGCGGATTCTTGACTTGTTACCGGGAGGTCGCGTTTTCGAGTCCGGCTACTGGATCTGTACCATTGGAACCCTATAACGGCGATGTGCTCACCCCCAGTCACGTTGGGTTAAATACGCTTGGCGAACCGTGGGCATTTGCTTTAGCATATGCATCTGACTACCCCGCTTTGGGACTAAAAGGCGTGAAGTGTATTTATTTTTTGTTTTTTTGTTGTTATTCATGAACATGGATTAATAATTTTATTATAGTCATTTTGTAAGTACGGTCGAATAGAAGTGGTCGTATCAATTTTGGCCACACTTTTTTCCTTGTTTAAAGACCTAGTTTAACCTTTCTCTGCATGATTTTTTACTTCATGCGAAAATATCGTATTTTTATCGATTTTTTTTAGATAAAAAGTTAATGGGCATATGGTATGTTTCTTGGTATATTTTTTAGTTTAAGTTTAACATAATATTATATGTTTCAACAAAAATAATATGTTCTTTTTAAATTAATTTATTCACTAAATTACACATTAGGTATTACATAAAATAAAATTCCGCCAAACTGCAGAATAGTTTGTTGGCAGATGTCTGTTAAAATGTGATGGAAATTCCCATCACGTTGCAAAGAAAGGTTAATACGACAAGCTAAAACTGAACCTTCTTGTCTAATTTTTGTTTTACCAGCAGAAGATTACAACAAACAATGTATACTTAAAAACCTTAATTCTAATCTGTGTATCTCCCAATTAGAGGTGACCACAACATGTAATGTTACAAATCTTTATTTAATCATGGTAAGTATTTGTAGACTAATGACGTATATATAAGTGTAGACCTTATTGTGGTAGACGATATTTATAGTCAACCTTACGCTCGTACGTATAATATCAGTCGTTAGAAATAAAAACATATAAATAAATAAATAATAAATATTTTACAACAACACACACATTGCCTTCATCCCATGTTAAGTAGCTAAAGCACTTGTGTTTTGGAAATCAGACAACGAAATATACTTACTTAAATACTTTTTTTTTCTTTTAAATACATACTTATATAAATAAAACACCCAGACACATCCAACAAGTACTAAAAAGCTCATCACCTAAATACCTGCCAGCGGTGGGAATCGAACCCACGGCCCTACGGAGCAGAGGCAGACATGCTGACCACTACACCAATGGGCCCGTCATTTATATATATTTTAAGTACGTAATTATCCAAACCGAAAAGTTACAGAAAATAAACTAGTCAAGGAAAAAGACATAAAAGTTCAACGACCCTCATTATCCGCGGAACTCGCGGGACAAAGCCCTGAAAACACACAAATAACTGAAGCGAATATAAATGAAACATAAAGATAAATTAGTTTCTTCAAAACAATACGCCACTTCGCCTCTAAAAATATTGTACAGAAAAAAAAAACAATACCGCAAAAAAAAAAACTACGTAAAGAATAAAGGAATATAAAAACGAGCGACTTACGCTAGGCATATCGCTTTAATTCATTAATTTTTATGTTGTAACACAATAAGAAATGTAAATCTTAATGCCACTCGCAATATGTGCCATTATCCCGCGGCAGCGTTTGATGGAACTTTGCACAAGCTAACTTTTGTATGCTTAAAGGGGTTGTCATAGAAACTGAAATGTAGTGCGCGCGCATCACTCACACACATAACTCATCCACGCACACACACAAAGAAACTCCCCTAAATGAGTGAAAGAGATAAAAAACGCGGACTGTCGGCAGCAAAAATGCTTTCGCCGCGAAAAGGAGCACGTACGAAACGCTTTTCTAACGCAACGTCCAGAAGACACTGGCAAGTTGCAATTAAATCGGGCACGATGTCTCGAGTTTAAAAATAAAACGGTCAGCCGGTGTACAGCTAAACACACGGAATACCGTTCTAAAATTAGTGGGGACTCATCGCGACTGTACCGTATCGCCCTATCCCTATCCGTTTGGCACGCACACATGCAACGCCCGTGTACGTACACTGTATTCAACTATGTGTGTGTATCTTATACCACAGATTCTGCGCCATGGATCCCAGTATACTCGCAGCCATGGACAAAGAGGCACTGAAAAAGCAGATTGAAAATATGAAGTATCAAGCATCTATGGAGCGTTGGCCACTATCAAAAAGCATTGCCGCGTGAGTACAGAACTTTTTTTTTTTTCACAAACCCATTTGCATCCGCGGTAATTCCTTATGTGCGATCGCTGACGTCACGTGTTAAGTGGGACGCGGGCGGCGCGGTTTTGATGTGAAGGCGAAAAAAAAAAGTGTACTATATAGAGTACACTTTTTTTTATTACAGTCCAGACGCTCTCGTGCCATCGTGGATATAGTTTAATTTATAGTCTCAGTGCTCTTTGGATACTATGAATCTCGAGTTTCCTTCGCGTTTCCGCCGCGTTGTGATGTGGAATATGGATTAGCCAAGACTATGGTTAGGTTATTGATTGAATGTGCCCGTTGTATGGGAGAAAGTGATGCGTGCCTATAGTAATAAGCCGGTGGAAGTCATTCGAGTCATGCACTGGTGGTTGCGTGCGTTTTTACAACATTTTTTCGTATGACGTTTATTATGTTTTTTTTTAATTTGTTGTGGTGTTTTCGAAGGTATGTTTCGGTCTATCAGTGTCCACCAATAGGCACAATTCGATAGTGTGCAAACAATAATGGTCCTTAACTGTCGGGTATCTTTTGTGTATCTGCTTACACATAGAGTTCGTATTAATCTTGAAGTAATTAAAGCACATATTCCAATGAAAATAAATGCAATGTTACTTACGACTTTTCTTCGTCGGACAGCAATGTGATCGTTGATATATACTAAATATCTTAACAACTTTTGTTTCTGTTTTTATTCTATTTTTTTTGCATTAAAACCCAGAGTAGTTTCGGTTATTTGGAAGGAATCGCTCTGAGTGATAAGGCCTTTTCCAAACTATCAGTGATAAGGCCTTTTGTGGTCAAACGCTTGTTCATTGTCTTTTAAAAAAAACTTTCCTTTGTATTTTATTTCAAGAGTGTTTTCATTAATTCCTTGATTCTAAAATGACGCGTTAAAGGTGATATCTAATAATGTTAGGTAGATTATATTTGAGTCTATACGGTCTCGTACATATTGACTCTAAAATCTTACAATCTTAGAAATAAATAAATATCTCTCAATAACACATACATTGTCTTCATCCCATGTTAAGTAGCTAAAGCACTTGTGTTATGGAATTCAGACATCAAAATATACGTACTTAAACAAGTACTTAAAAGCTCGTCACCTAAGTACCAGTTAGTGGGGGGAATCGAACCCATGACCCTACGGAATAGAGGCAGACATGCTGACCACTACACCAACGGGCCCGTCCCGACTCTAGTATGAATTACGTTTATTATCCCCCTATAGGTTAGGCTGAGCTAGATTATCATTGATAACACTCAGTATAATACCCACTATAGCCGTGTAGTAACGGCGAATAAAATACATGTGTCACCACCCCAGCCCAACTTTTCCCGTCATGGGGGTCGTAAGAGGCGACCGAGGGAGCTCTCCAGAGAACGGGCAGCAGCGCTCTCTGTGAGTTAAACCACAACACCACTGCGATCGCAACCCGCCTGCCAAGCGTGGCGATTACTGGCATTTCACCCCAAATGACGGATCTCATTGGGGGAGGCCCTCGTCCAGCAGTGGACGTTATGCGGCTGATGATGATGATAATACCCACTGTTCTTATTTTTATACATTGCACTGACACCCTCCCTTCACATCGCGCAATGTGCTCATTTACACAACTATAAGGATATTTTACATAATAGTAGGGAAACATTTGTGTATACAGAGTGTAAAAGGACTCCGAGCAATGGTTTCCGAAACGTTGTTGGGCTCGTCAATATGAACAACTTTTACTATGGCGACAATGTGAGAATATGAAAATAAAATTCAATCCCCGTACAAAATATTACCTCCCGAGGCAAAAAAAAATGTTTATATTGTATGCAGATGAAAAACATATTTTGCGTTTCCCCGCATGCGTGTCACCATAGTAAAAGTTGTTCATATTGTCGAGCCCAACAACGTTTCTAAGACGATTCATTGCTGGGGGTCCTTTTACATGCAGTATTGGCAAAACAACGTTGACCGGGTTAGTATATCTACGTATAGATCTTTCCTCTGTCTGTCAGCAAAAACGAGACGACGACTCAGCACACAGCCACAGTAGTTCGTGACGCTGATAATAATGATAAAAAATAAATAAGTAAATACACTTCACGCCTTTAATCCCAAAGAGGGGTAGGCAGAGGCACTTGCTAAAGCAAATACCCACGGTTCACCAAGCGTATAATAATGATCTAGTCTAAAAGTATTCGAAACCAGAGATTAGGGGGCCAAGTCTGCTACACTCACGTAGTTGCATCACTCTGGCATCGTAGCGGTAAAACGATGTGCATTGCTGTTTGACCACGGCACTACGACAGTGACATTAAAGAAACTAGCAATGGACATCGTTCGCCCCTACGATGTCAGAGCGGTGCAACTTCCAGAATGTGTTAGACTTACAAAAACATGTGTTGTGGTTGAAGCGAAAGTTGGAGATATGTGAGGAAAGCAATATGACAAAAGCGTCTGTGGTCCAGTTCGTCGGATACTTGACTTGAAACCGGTAGGTCGCGGGTTCGAGTCCGGCTACTGGACGTGTACCAATGGGACTCTTTTTCAGAGCCTATGTAAGCAACGAAACGCTTGTACGGTGAAGGACAATATAGTGATGAAACCCCACCACAAGGTGTGTGAACCCTATAACGGCAATGGGCTCACTCCCTGTCACATTGGGATAAAAACGCTTGGTGAATCGTAATTCGTCATTTGCTTTAGCAAGGGCCTACCCCGCTTTGGGATTAAAAGGCGTGAAGTGTATTATTATTATTATTTTATTATTATCAATTTGTCTTCTCATGATGAGCTCGGATTTGAATAGAATGATTCAGATGTCTTTCTTCCTGGCATGTCGCAGTCTGTTTTTTCGTTTCCCCCACATTGTCGTTATAGTAAAACCTACACCTGACCATCACTCGGGTCCTTTTACACACAGTACACATATTATCAAGTACAGTAAGTATTGTTGCATCACAGATGGCTAAGCTTACTAATATTCCATAAGGTAGAATTGTTTTTAAACATTAACACATTGTCCATATTTTGTAAACTCATTGCCGTATGTAGGTCATTTCCCAGCGGTGCAAGCCGTTACTAGATTCATAGACATAATATACTGGGTATATACATACATTATTATACAGTATGGCTCATTGAAATCGGCCAGTATGTGAAAGTCTGAAACTATAAGACATAAGAAATTCTGTTCTTACAAACCATGTAATGCATTTTGATACCAAGTAAGACTGCATTCTTTCATTAAAAAAAAAGTTAGCATATTGTATTAAAAAAAACAGTGGTCACTTCCAACACCTACTAAAATAAATGAAAGTTTGTGAAAACAATGTTTAGTATTAATTTTAGACATCATGTTTCATAGAAACGTTTACTTCTCAATATCTATGAAATCGATCTCCAAATAGAAATAGTGTCAGTTTTAAAACAACCGGGTTCAATTCCCGTGCTGAGTATAGGTTATGTTTTAAATGAATGAATGCAGTTTTTCTTTTAATCAAAATCGGTGACATGGTTCCTAAGAACAAATCGTCGTATGTGTTATAGTTTCAGACTTTCCCATACTGACCGATTTGAATGAGCAACCCCTATTTAGGATGGTGGTCCAACGCTTGTTCGTTGTGTTTAAAAAAGAACTTATGTACGTTTCACGCCTGCCTTCCAGAGAGTTAGGCAGAGACCACAGAATATCACAATTTGTCATATTGAAAAATAAATGAATACACTTCACCCCTTTTAATCCCAAAGCGGGGTAGGCAGAGGCACTTGCTAAAGCAAATGCCCACGGTTTACCAAGCGTATTTAACCCAACGTGACAGTCGTGGTGTGCGGGTTTCATTCATCTGCCTATTTTATTTTTTGTTCCCATAAAAAGTAAGTTTCAAAACCTAAGCCTCTGAGTGCCCCAAGCGACCCCAGCAAATTGGGGTTTCGTTGACTCTAGAATAAATAGTGGAAAGGATACGCAGAAATAAATTGTACTTACATTTTTACTCTAGTCACGTATGTAATTGGATGAAAAGACCTTTAGAAGACGTAGGTAGTTGTCGAGAGCTGTTTAGGTACTAACAGATAATAGGTACTGTAACCCACTTGAAAATAGGACAGTTCGACTGTATTTTATTTTACAATTGTTCCCTCAGAACTTTCGACTGGTTGAACGGGTTTTGAAGATTTTTTTTGCTTCTCATGTGGTATATTGAGACGCGAACACTAACGGCACGGCTGGCTCATAAGCTCATAGTTGCACAGCGTGCTATGGAAAGGGCTATGCTTGGCGTTTCTCTGAAGGAATCAGAAAGAGACAGAGAGAGAGAGAGAGAGAGTGAGAGAGAAGATTTATTCACATCACAACAAAAGAAAAACACAAAACTAATTACAGCAAGATAATATCTTAGAGAAATAATACACATTTAAACTGTAATAAAACATGTATAAACAACTAGTGGACGCCCCGCGATTTCATTCGCGTAGTTTCAGTATGCCATACAAACTATAGCACCTTCTATACTGCACGAAGTCCCATAGGAACGGGATAAAAAGCATCCTATGTTATTCTCCTGGTTCTAAGCTACGTCCCCACCAATTTTCTGCCTAATGGGTTGAATCGTTCTTGAGTAATAAGTGTTGTAACAAACCCGTCTTTGTTTAATAATATAGATTTAGGATGCAAAAAGGCAGCTGGCTCAGCATTATGCTGGGGATTGCACCCACATGACTGATTTTCAGCCAGTACCATAAGTGACCTACGATGTGTCAAAAGCGCGTCTGCCGAATGGGCATTGTTAAAAAAACGAAGATATCCAACAAAGAAACAAATTCATCCGACATAACTTATAGGTTTAGCAAGCTGAAGTGGCAGTGGGCCGGCCATAATAGCCGTAGAACCGATGACCGTTGATGCAAATTAGTTCTCGAGTGGAGACCGCGTCTCGGCAAACGGAGTGTATGACGCCCTCAGGCAAGATGGACTGATACTATTACTAAGGATTCTTTTCACAATAACAAAATATTGTGAAATACAGCGTTGTTGCAGTAAATGAGCGATCATGTACTACCTAAAATCTAGACGGCAGTGTTTATGTATGAATGAATGAATGAATGAACACTTTATTGCACACTAAGATATTACATATATATACACTGATGAGACAATGTTAAGGTTACAAAAGGCGACCTTATACCAGGCTACCTGTATGCATCCCAAAAAAAAAAACAAAAAAAAATTTTCTTTGTCAATCTGGCCAGTGGAAAAAAGATAAAAAATGAATAGGTACCAACACAGTTTAACATCATTATTTTGAGCGACCGCAGACTAAAATAAAAAATTTTAAAAAAAACTAAAAACGTTTCCCGCTACAGTGACAGTCACTGACCCACTACTCTTAACTACTCTGTGGCCTACTTTCAACTGCATTGTTATATTTTTTTTTCTCTTTTTGATAAAAAAAAAGTTCCCTCGTTATCTGTATACCGTTTGTGATTTACAAACGCTACCACGCCCCATACCATGAGGCCTTATCCCTTAGCTGCATAGCGTTGTAATACTACATCAGTATAATTTTCCTCGATTTTTTTTTCTAGCCGTCCCATCTACAGATTTTTCATTCTAAATGATTGTCAAAGGTACAACTAATACGTATGAACGCAGTTTTGACTTGAGACCATTTTTATATTTTTATTTTTTTTCCCATGATAAAAAAGTCATGCAGTTAAGGGTTATACAGCAGTATTGTTATAGCTGTGCCGTGTGGTGACGGCTTATAGAATACATTATATCACCACCCCAGCCCAACTTTTCCCGTCATGGGGGTGGTAAGAGGCCACCGAGGGAACTTTACAGAGGACGGGCAGCAGCGCTCTCTGTGTTGCTAGTTAAACCACAACACCACTGCGATCGCCTACCCGCCTGACGTGCGAGGCGATTATTGAAATTTCCCCCCAATCATTCGGGGAGGCCCTCGTCCAGCAGTGGTCTTCATGTTATCTGTGTGACAGGGATAGTGCTAGACGAGTATTCCTCTGTTACTGTCACACAGCGTTATCAATATTACGACGAATAATTAGGACGAGGGAATAAATAAATAAAACTTTTTGTACACAAGGTCACCTGACCCCAAATTAGGATACCCTGTACTATGGGTGCCAGAGACTGATATACTTACATAAATACTTTTAAATAAATACATAGATAAATAAACACCTAGACGCACACAACAAATATCTCAGCTTGTTACTAAAGTATTATGCCCGTGGTGGGAATCGAGAACCCGCGAACGTTGACCTAAGGGCAGATGTCCTGACCACTAGTCCATCCCGGCCGTCGAATTACGGAATGTAGGGACTCATCCTAAAAATATTCTCCTAAACAATTTTCCTTAAAACGTGCTTTGCGGTTTTGGCTTATCAAATAATTAGGTTGGTGTTTCCCGAATGATATCATTCATAATTGGACGTAGTTACACAGAAAGGACTCAATCCACACTTTGCCCGAAATTGAGTTAGCTATACCAGGTTGCTAAGTTAAGACATATCCATTATATAAAAAATCATTTACACAAAAAAGTTCACTACAACCTATTTTTTATGTACCCTGACTCAATCCACATGTATGGCGGGTCAATAGCGCATCCAACTTTAAAGCTCTATATCTCCGAAGTAACTTTTTGTGGATTGAGTCCTTTCTGTGTAACTACGTCCAATTGTAATCCATTGTTTATAAAACGGCATAATTATTATGTGCTTATGAATATCTCTCACATGCACTCACATTAGAATTCAGTTTTTGTAAAATATATTCTTGATTGCAATCTTCTAAAATGTACTTGATCCCTAGACACTTTTGATGTGTGTACTAATTATTACAAAATACAAGTTTTCCCTCTTTACAATAGGCATAATTAAAAACATACATTTACCTAAAGGATACCCATTATCAACGGCACACAATTAAATAATAATTTCTAAACTAAACATTTCATCATCATCAGCCACGTGACGTCCACTGCAGGGCATAGGCCTGTCCAACTCCACTGTGATCTGTTTTCGGCTAAGATATTATTATATGATCTAAATTGATCCCAAAGAGGAGTAGGCAGAGGCACTTGCTAAGCAAATGCCTACAGTTCACCAAGCGTATTTAACCGTAACAGGGGGTGAGCCCATCGCCGTTACAGGGTTCACATACCTTGTAGTGTGCGGGTTTCATCACACTGTTGTCCTTCACCGCAAGATCGTTGCGTTGCGTACATAGGCTCTGAGAAACAGCCCGTTCACACTAGTCGTAAGTCGCATATGAAGTCTAAAGTCTGATGTAATTATGTATTAGTTTAAAAATCGCGTAGTCAAGTATACGACCAGTCCACAGAAGCTCTAAATAATAATCGTGAATAAACAATTTACAAAAAAAAAAACAATCCTCTCGTATCTTCCAGTAATTTACAGACACACTCTGTAATATCACAGACACACCCTGTATTGTAAAAGACACACCCTGTATTATCATCCGGGAAGCGTAACGATGACACAGCAATTCGTCTATTGCGTGACGTAAGAGGGGACCGCAAGGATTTTCGAGGATGAAAACTGAATGCTTACGCAGATTTCCGTTCCGGGATTTTGGTTGCAATATTTATACAACTACTTGTAAACTACCGTCTATAATTCTTTGAATAAGTAGCGAAGAAAAATGTCGTGTGTAGTCAGATTTTTTTAAATTGATTTCGATACTATTTTTTAACATCAATTTACGTCAAATGTTGGGCAAAGGCCTCCGCGGCGAAAAGGCTCAACACGATGTTTGGTCTTGTTGTCTGAATTCCATAACACAAGTGCTTTAGCTACTTAACATGGGATGAAGGCAATGTGTGTGTCTTGTTGTAAAATATTTATTTATGAAATATATTTTTCACTTTGAAGCGAGTTCACAGTATCATTAATTGCTTCAGTAACAACTATGGTCCTTCACAAGTGAAAACCGCGTTTCGGCAAATGGAGTGTAGTACGCCCACAGGTAAGGTGGACTGATGATATACGCAAGATGGCTGGCAGAGGCTGGATGCGAGAAGCCTAAAATAGATCAGAGTGGCGTGCAATTGGAGAGGCCTATGTCCAGCAGTGGACAAGTATGGGCTGATGATGATGGTTCTTCACGCTGGATGGAACTCGAGAATAACAATTGGGAATTTTCGGGGCCCTACAGATGGCGCTAGTTGTATTAGGGAGGATAAATGCCAACGAAATCACTATTGAAGATAGCAGTCAGTATTGAAGATGACAGTTATTTTTTTTTGTTCGTTTACATGTTACAAAAGTGTCTGAAGTTTGAATAACTTACCCAAATAATAAAAAACGCATTAAAATATAACTGACAGAAGTCACCCTGGACAACTACTAGCGACATCTAGATAAGAAAATTTTGGAGTTTGAG